>OLKM01004542.1:0-21676 GCA_900291075.1 Melanogrammus aeglefinus | reverse complement strand
GAGTGATATAAATCGTATACCACTGGGTGATAATAATGTACAAAGTACACTTAATGTAGTAATCAAACGGCAACAAACGATCTCCTCAAAGGTAAGTCTTGTTGGCATGTGATTTAATGAAGACCAATCGCTGGAACTTTAAGATTTCCTCGTTCACTCAAGTGAAAAGGGCTGTTTCTGTTTTTTCTTTGGTTGGTTCGGCCGGAATTTCGGATTCCAGTCGACGTTTTGTGCTTCCGCGTGGAAGTTTCTGAAGTGTGTCATTGATATAGTCAATTGTTTGAATAAGAAAGTTGTTAGTCCCTGACAACCATTAAACACCTGGCAGTAGCTTGGTCGCGGTCTTCTGAGGAATTACGGAAGTTCTGGATTGTATTTTGCGTACCTCGAGCCGATGCAAGGAAAACTTAATTTTCCATCGGTTTCATTGGATTGTTTGCCCCTTAGATCTTTAAGAACTTAAGTTTGATATTAAATACACACCCGACACGTATGTCCTACAATATGTTGTATTTTCGATGGTCTGCGTCGTACTTTTTACAAGTTGAACGGGACTCTCACTGGCGTAAAAAACGGTGTTTCTGTGCGGCCATTTTGTTTGAACATGCAGTGAAAGGCTGAAGATCATTTCAACGTAGAAGACAATTTGGACATTCTTCAACGGAAGCCAGACCTGAAAATATGGTGAGTATATTAGATTTTAATTGGATACTGCAGTCGTGTTTCTTTGTTATTATGCTTTTTATTTCTAATATTCAGTGCTGTCATTAATTGCCCAAGAAGTTAACCGCTACAAAGGAATTGACGTTAACCAACGATTTGTGGCAGGTTACACTGGATAATTATCAAGCTAAATAATGGCATCTTCAATGTTACGTAGAAAATGATTCTTGAACTGTGCATGGTAAAAGGTAACTGTAGTTTGTCCAAGGTGGTCTGCTCCTCACCCAGAGCAAAGCTCCACTCCTCAACCAGACAGACTCCACCCACCTGCTTTGAACTGAGCCCAGGAAGCCTCCCAGCCCTCCTTACCGCAGAGTCCAGACTCCACCTCTCGACCCAGAGCCAGAACCTCCACCTCTTCCAGGAAGTCCTCCAGAACAGGTCCAGTGCTCTGTGTGCGTAGAGTCTTCTTCAGGATCAGTTTCAATGCATTGGCCCTGACATTCCTTTAGTCTTGTGGACTGCTCTGTCTTCAATTCCCAAAGAACGGGATGCTGCTATATGGTCTCCTCCAAGACCTTTTCTAGCCTTGATTCTATTTAAATAATAGTTTCATTTTGTGTAGACTCGTTTTTCGGATGAGTCAATAAGTTTAGTTCGTTGGGCAAATGCTGATGGGATAAACTGCTTATGTAGTGAAAGGCGAGGCTTGAGAGGCTGGGGACCCGGAGGCTTTTGAGGTGCCATGTTGGACCGGAGACTGAGGCTGAAGACCAGGGGCCTGCAGCACTGGAAGGGTAACCATCAACCAAGCTCATCTGAAACACTAAAATCGCCAGAATAGTTTAGGGTCTGGTTTGATTCATCTTAATGACTGTAAAAATTGGCTGCCAAGGTTGTGAATGTTGGAAGGTAACTTAAACCGGCGCTATGTAGAGGTCATATGAAGCATTATTGTTTACTAGTGCTGCTACGACAATAAGTGAATGAATTGCTGAACGCGAACAATCTGCAGAAGGTGTCTGAATTATAAGGGTTTAAAATATGTTGTAATTTGAGTCTTCCATTTTAACAACTGAACCTCAGATGCTGGGGTGTGTTTGCGTGTCCAGTGATTTACTGCTGAGACAACTGTGTTTTGTAACCAAGACAGGGATCCATGCTAAGAGGAGTTTGATGGCTGACGAGCTGAGGAGCTCGATGGAGGAGCTACTGAGGGAGCTCGATGGGAGGACCGTGCTGAAGGGGCTGATGGAGGAGTCGTGCTGGAGGAGCTGAATGGATGATCTTGCTGGTGGAGGCCTGCTGGTGAAGGAGTCTGTGTCGTGGGGTAGAATGAGCGTTGACTCTGAGTGATATCACACTCACAGCTCACTTCTCGTTAAATCTGCTTACCACAAACTACGGTGGGTGTGTAACATTATACCAGAACGACTCATCTGTTTTTTACCACATGCTAGCAGCAAAGTCTTCCCCGCTGTTTTTGTTTCCAGACAGGATCATGTCTTGGAGAAGAGCTCTCTGGAAGGAGCTGAGAACGCTGGAGGACGACTCAGCCATCTGCCAAGCAAGGATTCCCTGGAAGTTTGTATTCTACTTTAACTGTGTGATGTTAAAAGGCAACATACAGGCGTAGCTGGTTAACATGCAATAAACAACTACGCTGTGTTTTCTTACTGAGACGTGTTTCGGACGAAGGCGAGCTGGTTAGGGGAGCGTGTGAATCTGGAGAATGACCATCTTAAGTACAACAAGGATTGTAAGTTTCCTATTTACCAAAACAAACTGGAAATAAAGGGCTTAAAAATAAGACAGACTACATGTTTTGTTACAAGACGTTAGGGCAGACTCGTGCTGTTTGTTCAGACCAGGCTCTGGCTGAAGGAAGAGCTGATGGAGGAGCCAAGACTCTGAAGAGACACATCACTACAACAGGATCCTCGTGAGTTTGCATAAAATTAACAGAGTGGACTTGGTTGTAGAGACCGCAGGATTAGTTTTGTCCAGTACCAAGTTAAGACATACTAACTGTGGTTGGTTACAGCAAACTACAGCTGTACTTTGTTACGCGCGCATTAGAGCCCAACTAGTCTGTGTTGTGACATTTCATTAGAGACAACTACTCTGTGTTTTGTTACCTTACATTCGAGACATAACTACTCCCTGTGTTGTGTTCCTTACATTAGAGGACAATACTCCTGTGGTTTGTTTACTTACATTAGAGACAAACTATCCTGCTGTTGTTTGTTGTTTTGCCTTACATTAGAGCCAACTACTATGTGCTTGTTACCTTACTTCGAGACAATTTACCGTTTGTAACAGACCAGGAATGATGAGGGACTGATGGAGAAGATCGTTACACTGGAAAGGCAATATCTGTAGGACGACAGGAATCCCTCGTAAGTTTGCATTATCTGAGACATAGTGGACTTAGGTAGGGGGTTGGGGTTCAACTCTAAACAATGGTGCCGGGTTTAAGTCCTCAGAATACAGTTATGCGTCCTTGAGCAAGGCGGCGCTTAACAGCCTGCCTGCTCCTTAATCAATGACTTATCTTTGGATTAGGTAATGTTGCAGCTTTTGAATATTGAACTAATTCAATGTCCTTGTTTGGAAGCGGGCAGAACACACTTGAGCTGAACATCCTGATCTGACTCTGCTGGTCTAGTTCCTCAGTTAATCTGCACCTCGTCTCCAGAGACCTGGCTGAGCTCTGCAGTCTGAGGCTGATGGATCAATGACCTCCAGTGAGAGTGATCTTCTTGACCCCACATGTAACTTGTCGGCTTCGCCTAGCCTTCCCTCACATCTGTCACTAACCTCACTACTTCTATCTCTATGCTTCTTCTTCTTCTTCTTTGTCCTGTGGTTCGACACTTTACCACTGAAGGGCGTTTCCTGCCCAGAGGGTTCAGCGTTAGGGTTTTGAGAGTCAGGGTTTAGAGTCAGGGACAGAGGCTGGTCAGGGAGGACTGCTTTTACACAAACCTCTTCCTTGCTTTTCGAATGGTGGGGACGTTTTGAAAAGATTAATTTGGGAAAATGTTTTCCCCTGCTTTCCTTTACAAAATTGTATTACACTCTCGTGTGTTTTTTGTTATATATTTAAAATACCCCACATTGACTGTGATACATGTTTGGTGCGGTTCATTTAATTGTCATGTTAACTTGGTTAATTCACGCTAACTCTGCGAATACATTCATAATACTGATGAATTTATTCAGCAATGTTCACTTAATCCATTTTGTAAAATATGAAACCTCCATATTACTATAAAATTCAAGCTTATTCATGTATTTAAACAATGTAAATAATGCGCCGCAGGCCTTTCTCTGCTACTACACAACGTTCAAATCCACAACCCGTCTCACATCATGTTATATGCTTACGTTAGTTCAAACGGAAAATGTGTTTGGGTGTGAGACTGTTGTGTCCAGCAGAGGGAGCTGTCTACACCTTAATTTATGCAGGAATGGTGTGTATTACACTTTTAAAATGTTCATGTACTGGTCTAGTTTGTCCTGCAAATAACTCTGCCTCCACCAACCAGATTGGTCGAAACATTATAAAGTAAAAGCCCAGTTTCCAGACATGAAGGTAAGCTGCGGTCAGACTTTGGACATGAATGTTATTGAGTGAAGACGACGTCTGAGCTAAATATGAACACTGGAACTTGGTGGCGTTTCCTGGAGCTCGGAGGACAGCAGGACCCGTGTTTACCTGTTTCGATTAGGCCTGAACGCAGACCCTGAAGCCAGACATCCTAAACAGACCCTGTGTTTTTAATTAGCCCAAATATATATTTTTTTGTTCGAAAAAAATAAATAAAAGTAAAATATTTATAATTATTTATAAGTAGCCTAGTTCAAGATAGTCCTTCTGGCAAGAGAATAACATAACCTTTTTACCTCAAGTTGAATTAACCTATCCTATCCCGTAGTGGTGTGTGTGTGTGGTGGTGTGTGTGTGTTGTGTGTGTGTGTGTGTGTGTGTGTGTGTGTGTTGTTGTGTGTGTGTGGTGTGTGTGTGTGGTGTGTGTGTGTGTGTGTGTGTCTTTTCAGACTGATGCCAAATGTGAAGACTTATACATTTCAAACTTCATGTTGGAGAGACGAATCTTTCTTCTTTGGGTTTAAATGTTTTGTCCCAGATGTGTAGGGTTATTGTGGTGGTATCAGTTTAAGTGGTTTGATTCTGATATGTAGGGTCATGTGGGGTATCAGCAGTGACGGCTGGTGATCAAAGATGTTGGTTGGGGCACAGTGATAGACAAAAAAAATGAATATAATAGATTTGATTTCCTGTATTCTGGTGCATTTTGGGGATGGCCACGACCTATTACCCATTACCTACTATTCATTCAGATTCATAGCCTACATCCTGACTTGCAGGGCCTGGAAAAGCTGACGCTGCATATACAGACCTACTTCATGGCCACTCCACCAGCTATTTGACCCATTGTTGGTATTCTGATATTGAGACAAAATCAGATCACTCTCCTATAGCGTCTTTTTTTGTGAGTATCAGATGTCTACTTCAAATGCAGTTAGAAATATGGGACAGTTGTAATTCAATTCTGTTTATATGCTACAGGCCCAAAGACTAAATTAATGTAACTTCCTTGCTCCTTTTAAGGATAACATTGCATGGGGAGTCCAATTGCTCCACTGAAAAGGGTGGGAAGTGGCTTACAACTCTCTGCTAGTTAGTGGATCTACTCTTCTCTACTGTAGTTGTGTGAGGCGAATGTGCTGAGGGAAGGTAGCCTATTTGATGATTCCGCTGATTGTCCAATCATGTGGTGACAATAAAAAAGGAAAATCGATACCATTGGCCTTGGGCACATACTGGTGCGACCCGATGGCGAATTTTCTTGCGCCAATGAAAAGCTGTCCCTGCTTGAGAGACAGCAAATGTTGGCGAGCTTACATTGACTTCAACGTGGCCGGCGCCCCTGACTTGGAGGAGGGCTTTATTTGGAATGACCAATAACTAGCCTAGCCCAAATTATTGACGTTCAGACGCCATTATAATGGTTTTCTGGCAAGTGGACAAGTAATGTCACACAATTAAACGAGGGATTAACGCTATGTATTTGTTGGTTGATTTATTTTTGTATTGATATAATAGTGGATTAATAGTTGGCAGATATATTCAAGTGAATATTTCACGGAGGGGCGGCGCTCTAGCGCCCTCTATTGACCCACCGCCACTGGGTATCAGGGTAAATGGTTTGATCCAGATATGTAGGGTTATGTGGGGGTATCAGGTTAAATGGTTTGATCTCAGTGGCGGCTGGTGGAATTTATTTTAGGGGGGGCTGAACGTTTGCATTTCAAACCCCTGTAGGGGGCTTTGGGGGCATCCTCCCCTCGAAGATTTTACTTACAAAGATGAATGGGGCCAGGGAACTAAGTTTTAAGTTAATTTATTTGCCTTGTAGAATTCAGCAACATTAAGAGTGCAGATACATCAACAAAAACTGTGAATTACACACAAGGTAACATTCTCTCTCTCTGTGTGAGAGAGTGAGTGAGTGATAGAGAGAATGGGTGAGTGTGTTACGGCAAAGCCATTGTGTTGGTAAACTTCACTCATAAATATATCTACAGTCTGCACTAGTATGCATTTAGGCAAATACAATGAAATATGAATTCAACAAATTCATGGAAATTGTCAAACTTTTGTGTGTGCTTGTTCAATTTCTCAATAACATCTTTTATGTAAATCTGGAATGTATGTGAGTTTTTTCTCTATAGATAGAGCATAGCCAGAGCCATTGAGGCGATCTTTGTCCATAGTGTTCTTAAGGATAGTCTTTATCCTCTTTAAGGTGGAGAAGCATCTCTCTGATTCTGCTGTTGACATTGGTGTGGTGATGAGGATCTTGAGAATAGGTTTCGCTGAATGTGTCTTGCAGGTTATTTTCCCATTAGAACCTGAAGTAGAGCGGTGCTCCCCTGCAGCCCTTGAGGGCCTCATGCTCGTACATCAGGGACAGTTCTGTGTTTTAAGTCTTTGTCCAACCATGGGATAGGGCATTCCACCGTGGTTTTCCAGCGCTGAATCTGGAGAACTTCCTGCTGTGTTGTGGGAACAAGTCACCTTGCAGCAGAGAGCACTGATGAGGTGCTTTGTGAAATAAAACCTCTCCTTGGCATGGCTCATAATGGTGTCACAGACCTATGAAATAATAACCACAGAAAACATGTCCCAGTTCAACAATACAATAAAATCAGCATACTCCTACCAGTTAATTTTTTAGTAAAGCTTACAGTATTATTAAAAAGCATAAATGTGGGAAAAAAAGACAATGTCTGCATTCTCCAGTAGATATACAGTATACACAGTGTGTCTAATAATGACAACTCTGAATACAAAAATGTGCAAAACAAACACAAATTACATATAGGCTAATGGAATACAGAGGTAGAAAGTTGCTTATCTCTAAGCATGTCTAGCTTCACACAGTTGTTCATATGCCCTTCTTGCTCGCTCAGGTTTTTTTTATCCGTTCTGACAGATGTTTCGGATCTGTCACCCCCTGCCTGTGTCCACAAACTATCACAACACAGCTTGTATTAAAAGTATACAAGGAAAGCCAAAAATATGCATGGCATACCCAAGCTAGTTAACCAAGCCTTTCGATCGAACCAACCTCTGGAAAAACTTCTCTTCTATCCTATTCTCTTGCTTGTTGGGTTATGTTCACTTCTGGCTTGTCTAGTCCGAGTTCTTGTACTTGCAATTTTTCTGCAAATGTTTCTCTTTCCAAGGGATACATAAGCAAAGGCTTTACTGAATTTGGGGCTAGCTGAACTCAAAGGTACACAGTGGTGGCAGTACTCAAAGTCGCCGCGTTGCTCATCTCTGAGGTAATGGCAAATGCGCGGTTACATGGAGTGGACGGTGCACTGTGTTGGGGGCGATATTGAGCCCCCACAGGCCGTACAATTCAACGACGCTGATTGGTGAAATGATGTACTTTTCTGCCTAGCAACCGGGGAACCATTGGCTAAAAATTCGGGCTTGTTGTGCTGAACTGTAGCCCCAGGGAAGACTCCTACTTCACCACAATGATAAGTTGAACATGAATGAAGATATAACTATGGAGGATTCTAAAGATATTCTAAAGTATATGCATTATTCAAATGCAATTAACATAGATTATTTCTCAAAACGAGATATAGATTATTAAAAAATATATAAATGAGAGAATATAAATCAATAAATAAAGCAGGGAGGCAGGTCGGCGGGGGGGCGGCGCCCCAGCGCCCCCTACAGGCGAGCCACCACCGCCAATAGGAAAGATGCTCCCAGCGTCTATTAGAGCCGTAGTCGGGTTAATACAGGATTGAACGGGCTGCTGGAGCACCCGCTCTGAACGTCAGACATCGCCGAGGGGTACCCCTTTCCCGTCAGCGGCCGACGCTGCCCATGGCAACAGTCGGTTTTTGACGTCCTCGGAGTGAGACTGTGTTGCTTTTGACTCTTGACCTCCTGGAGTGTGTGTGTGTGTGTGTGTGTGTGTGTGTGTGTGTGTGTGTGTGTGTGTTGTGTGTGTGTGTGTGTGTGTGTGTGTGTGGTGTGTGTGTGGTGTGTGTGGTGTGGAGGTGGTACTGGTAAACCAATAATCAGTTAGTTAATGATTGATGGTTTTACTGACAGCTCTGACTCTAAGGTGTTTCTGACAGCGTGGATAAGATGTCTTTACTATGTTTATTTGGTTTGTTGTCTTGTCTGTTTCCTAACTCTGAAAAGTGTTACATCCAAGAATGTATGTTAGTTTCCTCTGCTGTCCCACCGTGTCTTGTCTCTATTCTAGGCCTGGTCCTCGGCCTAATTGATGGGAGGTGTGCGAGGCGCGAGGCGTGTCCCAGTCTGATGGAATTAGCCTATCCTGGGGCCTGGTTATGGAGGGCCTGGTTATGGCGCGGCGGGGGGGAGAGAACGACTTCGATTTTGTGTTCGATTTGTTATCTCGTTAAGTTGATCTTCGGTGTTGTAAACTTTGACGTAAACAAACCCTCAAACATTTGTTTGTCGATCTCTCTCCTGATCTTTTGTTGCCGTTTTGAGCCAGTGGTAACAAAGTCTTTACTCGTTTTCTCCTTCAAAGTAATAAAAATGTTTCCTTAGCTTTCCATCAGACTGTATTTTCATTTGTTGGGAGTCACATGAGTTCACAGCAGAAGATTCAAAGTACAGCAGAACTTAATACCCTTGACGTAACTTTAGTTCCGCTGTTTTAACCTTGAACATCATTACTGAGACATGGTGGTTTTATGGCTTTATATTGACCTCCTCAAACCTTTGCTCCGTCTTATCTTATCACTTGATACAGTTATGGGTGTGTGTTCTGATGAAGCCCAGCCCTGATCATCATAAAGGTTTAAGGTGTAGTTAGATGTTGTTTAAAGCCTCCTTCCTCATTCGATCGGTCTTCAATGAGAAGCCCAGCAGCTCAATCTTTATTCTCAGAAACTTTTGAACCTTGTTAACATTCTGTCTCGGTTCAGAACACTTCCTTTGTGTTTTGGCAAACACCTGAATCTCTTCATTCAACGGATCTTACTTTCCATCCTTTTCTGCTTTTATATTTTCATACGACACGGGGCGGAACACATTTTCATCAAAGAGAGGCTAAGATACAGGCTAAGGTTTTCAAAAGTTTTCTTAAGATTATTGGTCATATCTTCTCACTGTATTGATATAGTCTAATTAATCAGTGTCCAGTCCAAGTTAAGTGTTCCCAGGTTTCTGCTGTAAAAGAGATACTGATCTCAGAGAGACAATCTGTCTGAATAAAGGAATGTGGGTCAGAACATCAATAATTAGTCTCACTGTGTTGGGGGTGTTTTCATAAGGAACCTCTGGTCCAGAAAGGGAACAGAACTCACATTGGAATTCCAATGGAAAAACGGTTTGGATTCAAACATTCCCTGATGTGACCATCTCTTGGACTGTATGCGTGTAGTGTGTCGTGGAGGGTTATTGGTAACATAAGTGCCTTATTGTTGGTTTTATGAGCGTTGATAACGGTTCAGTGCCCTGAACTTTGCACTCTTGATGCCAGTGACTCACTCTGTGTAAGAGACGTTTCAGTGGTTCCCGTTGTGAGGGAGAAACATTTCCTCCCACATTAATCACAGTCGGCCATCTCTGAAAGGACCCTGCGTTATCAACTGCTCACAGGTGAGCAGTCTGTCGTGGTCAGACCGTACCCTCCGGCAGATGAAAGGGGGGAACGGGAGACCTTTTCAATGTTGCATTGACTAAAAAAAAAGGGATTATGTATTTTAGATATATTTACTTTGTGAATGGTTCATTTTTATTTGATAGCAATACTAGATGATGTGGGTATTCATACCTTAATATGGATCCCCACTTTGTATTCAGTTCTTACTTAATCTCCCCACGGAGAGTTAACAACGGGTTACTGTCTCTTGGGCTGGGTAGACCTTCAGTTTGTGGTAGAGTGTGTAGATCTAGACATAGATAGTGATAGTGTGTAGATCTAGACATAGATAGTCATAGTGTGTGTAGATCTAGACATAGATAGTGATAGAGTATAGATCTAGACATAGATAGTGATAGAGTGTGTAAATATAGACATAGATAGTGATAGAGTATAGATCTAGACATAGATAGTGATAGAGTGTGTAGATCTAGACATAGATAGTGATAGAATGTGTAGATCTAGACATAGATAGTGATAGAGTGTGTAGATCTGGACATAGATAGTGATAGAGTGTGTAGATCTAGACATAGATAGTGATAGTGTGTGTAGATCTAGACATAGATAGTGATAGAGTGTGTAGATCGAGACATAGATAGTGATAGAGTGTGTAGATCTAGACATAGATAGTGATAGAGTGTGTGTGTGTGTGTGTGTGTGTGTGTGTGTGTGTGTGTGTGTGTGTGTGTGTGTGTGTGTGTGTGTGTGTGTGTGTGTGTGTGTGTGTGTGTGTGTGTGTGTGTGTGTGTCTTTTCCACAATAATTTCCCATCTGGTACCAAATACAATCCACAGAAACAGTATGGAGTTGTGTTTGTGTCCAGGTCTCCAGTCTACTATGGATGAGGAGAGAAAGGAGGGGGGTCCTACCTCTAAGACCACTCTGTCTGGGGAACATGGCCGCCGGAGCCAAAGCTAAGAGGTAAGAAGATGATCTCTCTGTCTTGTGACTGTTGTCCATCTCAGAGCTCAAGCAGTGATACATCATGACTCCATCATTAGTCTGAGTAACAGCTGTGTGTGTGTGTGTGTGTGTGTGTGTGTGTGTGTGTGTGTGTGTGTGTGTGTGTGTGTGTGTGTGTGTGTGTGTGTGTGTGTTGTTTGTGTGTGTTGAAGCCCAGAGCAGCAGCAGAGAGCAGACTCCCCTGGACCCAGCTGTGTCTCCATGAAGAGTGACTGGTCTATGGATATACCTCTTTGGTTTGGAGATGGACGCCCCTCCAGAGAGGAGAGGTAGGAGTATTAAACAGACGATGACAACAGAACAGTTATATATCAGAGATTATAAAAATGACAGCATCTATCAAACAACCATAAATCCTGGTTATTATTTTTCTTGAAGAGTCCAGCAGCAGAAAGCAGACTCCCCTGGACCAAGCTGTGTCTCCATGAAGAGTGACCACTCTATGGACGAACCTTTCAACTTTAAAGATGGAAATCAGTCTATTGAGAAGAGGTGAGGATTTAAAGGTGCCATGGCATGAAAATCTCCCTTTATGAGGTTTTCTAACATGAATATGAGTTCCCCTAGCCTGCCTATGGTACCCCAAGGGCCAAACTAGCGTTCGGTGTAAAACAAGCACTAGGTGTTCTGCTCGCCTTTGAAAAAACAAAGGCTCAAGCGCGCTGATTTGGAATGTGGTTTCTTATGTCGTCACATAGCATCTAAGCTCCTCCCCTTACTCTGCCTGGCCCGCCCAGAGACTTGGCCCGCCAATGAGACACGACCATGCGAGCGTCACACGTGTGTATGTGTGTGAATACACACACAAGCAAGTGTTTCTTGTCGGTTCTTTGACGTCTCTTGTATTTCCACAACGAGACGGTAGTGGGGGTTATCTCAGCCATGGTTGAGAAGGAATTGGGGGAAAGGAACTTTGGCTTTGACTCCCTCAAGAACATGAACTGTGACATGCCGCCGGTTGCCGCGAGGCACCACCGCCGCGAGGCACCACCGCCGCGAGGCACCACCGCCCGGCAGCCGGCAGCCGGCAGCCGGCAGCCGGCAGCCGGCAGCCGGCAGCCGGCAGCAGGCAGCGCGTGGTTCAGTCTACTGCAGATTGATGTGAAAGTGGAAGAACCAGAGACGTCGCCGAACCCGACGAAGTCGTTTGTGATTCATAATATCGTCTGCAGGCGCACACAGCTTTTGGCCGTGATAATATGTATTATATGATATAGATATCTATGTATTATATGATATTATTTAGATATAGAGCTCCAGGACTGTAACGCAAGTGTTGTTCACTTCCTTGTTATTTGGATAACCGTTCTGCTTTTGGTGTTATGGCGCATAACACGTCGGACTCTCGTCTCTGGTATTTCTAAAACGAGACTCGTAGTGGGGTTATCTCAGCCATGAATGCCAGCCAGAATGAATTGGGGTAAAGGAACTTTGGCTTTGACTCCCTCAAGAACATGAACCACTACATGGAATGTCTCCCGCTTGAGCCCCGCTTCCCGCTGCCGAGGGACCACCGCCTCGGCGCTGCAGGAGGCGGAGGTGCCTAAGCGCTGCCCGGCAACAATCCCTTTCTCCTCCATGTCGCGGTTCAGTCTACTTTAGAATGATGTGGACGTAGTAACAGTCAGGTTTATAATATGTAGCGCCACTAAGTGGCGCCTCCCTCTTTTGTTGGGTTACATGAGATGACGGTGAGTGAAGAAGTGTGGTTTCTTCCGCTCGGCTAGAATAAACAGCAGTATACAAACAAAGTCTCCCTTTTCATTATATGTTATTGAGTAACTGATTTGTTGTAGGCAGGAATCCCGGAATTTCCAAACGTATGGTAAATATATATAGTGCCGTGGAGACCTGGCGTGGTACGGTCAAAAGCTTACAACGTAATAAAGGTACCGTGAGGAGAATCTCACATGTTGCCTCCCTCATGCTAACCCTGACCTACACCATCGCACGTTACAACGTGGAAGAACCAGGAACGTCGGAGAACCCAACGCGGTCGTTTGAGATTCATAATATCGGCTCACACAGCCTTTGGCCGTGATAATATATATGATATAGATATCTATGTATATGATATTATTTAGATATAGAGCTCCAGGACTCCCGTGTGTTCTAGAATATTCACAGAACACGGCTAAAGGCTGTGTGCGCCCCATTGCGATCCATCCACTGTAAACAGAGCGCATGGTACCGTGGCCACAAGCTGCTCAGGGCCACACCCCCACCCTCCTCCTTGACCCGCCTCGCTCCTCCTCATTTGCATAATAGCTACAGACACCGAAACAGCGCGTTTGGGAGAAGCTCAATGTGCGACTGGCTCGGAGTGGCTGTAACTCTGCACCACGGCTGAATTTAGGGAACGTCTTTGAATACTGTGTTAGTGGCCCACTAATACACATTAAAGCATCCATAAAATAGCATGTCATGGCACCTCCTGTTGGAGGTGGTGTGAATGAGGGGAGGGATAAGACTGTTTTAGTGATGTGGTTGACATGGTGATAATGAGAGGAGGGATAAGACTGTTTTAGTGATGTGGTTGACATGGTGATAATGAGAGGAGGGATAAGACTGTTTTAGTGATGTTGTTGACATGGTGATAATGAGAGGAGGGATAAGACTGTTTTAGTGATGTGGTTGACATGGTGATAATGAGAGGAGGGATAAGACTGTTTTAGTGATGTTGTTGACATGGTGATAATGAGAGAGGAGGGATAAGACTGTTTTAGTGATGTGGTTGACATGGTCATAATGAGAGGGAGGGATAAGACTGTTTTAGTGATGTGGTTGACATGGTGATAATGAGAGGAGGGATAAGACTGTTTTAGTGATGTGGTTGACATGGTGATAATGAGAGGAGGGATAAGACTGTTTTAGTGATGTGGTTGACTGGTGATAATGAGAGGAGGGATAAGACTGTTTAGTGATGTGGTTGACTGGTGATAATGAGAGGAGGGATAAGACTGTTTTAGTGATGTGGTTGACTGGTGATAATGAGAGGAGGGATAAGACTGTTTTAGTGATGTGGTTGACATGGTGATAATGAGAGGAGGGATAAGACTGTTTTAGTGATGTGGTTGACATGGTGATAATGAGAGGAGGGGATAAGACTGTTTTAGTGATGTGGTTGACATGGTTGATAATGAGAGGAGGGATAAGACTGTTTTAGTGATGTGTTGACATGGTGATAATGAGAGGAGGGATAAGACTGTTTAGTGATGTGGTTGACATGGTGATAATGAGAGGAGGGATAAGACTGTTTTAGTGATGTGGTTGACATGGTGATAATGAGAGGAGGGATAAGACTGTTTTAGTGATGTGGTTGACATGGTGATAATGAGAGGAGGGATAAGACTGTTTTAGTGATGTGGTTGACTTGGTCTGATCTGGTTTATCTAGACGAGTCCAGCAGCAGAGAGCAGACTCCCCTGGACCCAGCTGTGTCTCCATGAAGAGTGACTGGTCTATGGATCGACCTCCTGACCTTAAAGATGGACGCCCCTCCAGAGAGGAGAGGTAGGAGTATTAACAGACGATGACAACAGAACAGTTGGTTGTTATCAGACTCTACTGATACTCTCTCTCACAATCAATCATTAACTAACTGAAGAGGATTACTGGTTTACCTGAACTACTTAGACACACACACACACACACACACACACACACACACACACACACACACACACACAACACACACACACACCACACACACACACACACACACACACACACACACACACACACACACACACACACACACACACACAATAGAGGGATAAAAGACAAGAGATATATCCCTTGTCATTTATCCCTCGTCTTGTCGATTAGTTTGTGTATGTGACGATTTCAACAACGTGTTTTGTTTCAAGCATGCCTACGCGCGATTGGTTGGTTAGTTTGGTGGTATGGAGATCAAATGAAAATGATTCCCGCTTAAATACGATTGTTGTAGAAAGCAAATATTTTCTATCAATACTCCCGCTTATCATCACTTGGTAGCAAAATCACTATGGATGTTGCACTCATTAACTATTAAACACAAAACAGAAAAGACAGATGTCATTATCACTGGCACTGACAGCGATATGTTGTTTCAGTTCTTATGACAAATGTACCTATTGTAAGTCGCTTTGGATAAAAGCGTCTGCTAAATGGTCATTTGTCAGCTGTTTATCCTCTATTAAACTGCATTGAAGTGACACGTTTGTTCCGTGCATTATTCATTTGCATTATTATTGCATTATTAATGCAATAATAATGCAAAGGAATAATGCACGCATAATAATTTATTATGCGTGCATTATTCCTTTACACAACGTATTATTCCTTTGCACAACGTATGTATTTTCGATATTTGAAAACGAGATCGTCCCATTCAGAGCAAGGAAGATTAGTGTGCTAGGATCTCTGTTAGCAGGCATGTATCGCGCCTATTTTACAATAATCTCAAACGTTTCATTAACTAACTCACCAGACCAACCAACCACGCGTGACACCTCTGCCCAGGCCAGAGCCTTTTTGTTGCGATCTCTGTCATGAAAAAGGCTTGGATCGTACAACACCGGGTGCCTGATAAATTTTTCAGTCGACATTTTGTACAGTCAATTGGAAGCAACAAAGTAGGTAGGAACCAAAGTGCCGGTATTCGGTGTTCCCCGGGAACTACGCAAGCAAAGAGCGTCTACATTCCGATTGGCTGTCAGTGTTTTGCCACCGAAACGCGTCATAGTCATTTGCATAAAGTTCAGCCGTCTTCAGGTTTTTGTGGTCGCTCTGGTCGCTCACCTTTTGCCGCTGGTTGCGTTTGACGCTTTGTGTCGCTTTGGTCGCTCTTGCCCATAGAGAGTGAATGACTTCCGGCATAGGCGGCGCTACAGCAGGAGGTTTGGGGAAGCTACGGGACAAAAAGAGAAAAGAAAAAAAAAAGTCTCAACCCATAGGCAGATACATATTGATTATGTTATGTTATGTTATGTTATATTATATTATTATGTTATGTCATTCTCTACTCGTTTTTGTTTTTTTTTTGCTGTTGTAGCCCATAATTAATGAATGAATCAATCAATCAATCAATCAATGTTCTCACCTTAATGAAGCAGCATCCGCCGCGGGGCCTTGGTGTCGTATTTTTCAACTATTTCCTCAGGATTAATCCTCTTGGTTATGTCACTTTCAGCCATGTTTCCATCCAAAGTGATTCGCATTACTGGGCAATGCGCATTAAAGATATATTCGAATCATGTGGTGTTTCCATCAAAAGAACGGACTTTTGGTGAAAACTACAAATTCGGCGCGAGTTTTCTTACGTCACGCGAGATTTTCCGCGGGTTGGCATGGCAACCAGCCTGTAAACATTCCGTCGTTTTCCTGCCGGTGTTTTGATGTGGTATTTTCATGTTTTACAATGGAGAGAGGACTTCAGTCATTAATTACACTCGCTCAAGTGGTGCTCGATCTTGCGGCGCAGTTGGTCCGGAAGCAGTCGGGGTGAAAGTGCGCTACGTCACACTTGATTCGCATACAGCTGTTTCCATCCCATTCGAATCAACCAAAACCCGGCCATAGCGAGCGTATTTCATTTTGTGCGAATCAGGGGATTTTAATGCGAATCACGGCGTTTCCATCATCATTTCCCGATGCGATACATCTAGATGGGCATCTAAACAGCTGATGGAAACGCACCTAATGTGCAGAAGCGAGAGAGATGAAAGTCTATGCTGTGCCATCGTTGTTCTCATCCAGTTGCGCACCCGACGCATGGCTGAGAATGTGCGCTCACAGGTCGCGGTCCCGACTGGAAGCGACAGTGCCAATTTAAGCACTTTGGTGAAGTTTGGGTAAAATCCAGTCAAGGCAGCGGCTTTTAGATTTTCCAGAGTTGCACCATCTGAACTCATTTTCACCATGACCATTTCGGCGTGGGCAAGATCAGGAGGAGGGAGGCGGCAGGTGTCCGGGGGACCGCGGTTGCTGTCCGGACCGAGGCCGGTGACTGGGGGGCAGTGGCCCGTATATCCGAGGGTAGGCAGCCGGCGTCATGGAGGCTAGTGGCTGGAGGGCCGGAGTCTGGAGAGCGGGAACCAAAGCCGGGAAGGCGGCAGGCGGTCGTGCTGCTGCAGCTCACCAGGTCCTCCTGCCTGGGACTCTTGGACTCTTTTTTTGCATTGAAAAAATTTCTAATGTCCGTTTTTCTTTTCATTTTGCTCGCAGCTCGACTGTCGGTGAAAGCATAGAGCGGGGGAAAGGCTAGTGGTTAGCTACGCTGCGTTGTAGCCTAGCTACGCCTTGTGTATGACGCAAGTAACCAATAACAACAACAAAAAAACATCGACATAAATAATTCCTTTTAAAAAAAACGTGTTTTAATGTATTTCCCACCTCTTTCTAGAATAGTATTTAAAAAACATTATTTTATTATTTTATTTTATTTTTTGTGGTGATTTTATTTTATTTTTTGTGATGATTTTATTTTATTTTCTGTGAAAATTTAGGGGAAGCTAAGCTTCCCCTAGCCTATTGATAGCGCCGCCTATGACTTCCGGTGATTTGGCAGCTCAATTCGCTTCTGATGTGAACACAGTAGGGCTGTTTTAGTGATGTGGTTGACATGGTGATAATGAGAGGAGGGATAAGACTGTTTTAGTGATGTGGTTGACATGGTCTGATCTGGTTTATCTAGAAGAGTCCAGCAGCAGAGAGCAGACTCCCCTGGACCCAGCTGTGTCTCCATGAAGAGTGACCTCTCTATGGATCGACCTCCTGACCTTAAAGATGGACGCCCCTCCAGAGAGGAGAGGTAGGAGTATTAAACAGACGATGACAACAGAACAGTTGGTTGTTATCAGACTCTACTGATACTCTCTCTCACAATCAATCATTAACTAACTGAAGAGGATTACTGGTTTACCAGTACTCCTTACACACACACACACACACACACACACACACACACACACACACACACCACACACACACCACACACACACACACAACACACAACACACACACACACACACACACAAAGCCATTTACCATTACATCATCCACAAGCAGATGAGATACAATCAACTTTATGAATCCCACACGGGGGGAGTCACTTGTTATTGCAGCTCAAGAGTCAAAAGTACAACGAAAGAGAATTAAGTTATATATGAAAATTGCAAAATACATAAAAAATGTAATAATGATAAAAAACGTAGAATAATAACAATTAAATACAATTACACAGAATACCTGCACAGTATAATATGTTCTCTATCTCTCTGTTACGTCTCTCTCTCTCTCTCTCTCTCTCTCCTCGCGCTCGCTCTCTTCTCTCTCTCTCTCTCTCTCCTCTCTCTCTCTCTCTCTCTCTCTCTCTCTCTCTCTCTCTCTCTCTCTCTCTCTCTCTCTCTCTCTCTCTCTCTCTCTCTCTCTCTCTCTCTCCTCTTCTCTCTCTTACTGTGTGTGTTCTCTCCATAGACAACCCCACCAGAGGTCAAAGGTTCACAGTGCTCAGTCTTGTACACAGCAGCATCCACAGAAGCCGATCAAGGTGTGTAAATGTCCACCAAGACATCTTACCTCAGCTCTACATGAACATTACAATTACAGCCTAGTCATATAAAGTTATAACAGGTTATTGTCAGTGTGACGGTTTAGGTAAGGGATAATGCCCGACGCGTCGTCCATTATCAGGAAGTAAAGGACGACGCGGAGGCCTTAGAACAGACGCGCAGCGGAGGACGGTTGCCTCCGTGAAGTCCATTAATTGCTGATAATGGACACTCGAGGGGCTATTAACCACTTTATACCATGGTCACTTGCCATAGAAGATAAATTAGATCATATTCATTTTTATATTTTCATGCGTTTTACAATCCAAATATAACGATATTATAAACATAACTTTGTTTCCCTGGTAACGCCTGAGGGTTTGACTAACACCTGGAACAACCATTACCTCCTGTCAGGTTCTTATCAACGGGAGCTTGTTCACTTCCCCAGTAAATAGGACGGACCTTAGATCACGACTTGGCAACGGGAGGTCTTCTATTCCGCTCAGTCATTGAGCCAGAGAGTTAACGTTATGCATTCTACCTTTTTCAAATTCAAAGTTTCGTCCAGCTCTTTGTACCTCAGATACTCCAGGTATATTGCAGTGGTTATTGAGACGGATCCTGCCGGAACAAGATCCGGCACCTCTTATTTTGGCCTCCCTGTGTTTCCGGTACTTATTTGGGCAGATCGTATCTCATAAAAAAAAATAATATATTATATTAATAAATAATATAATATAAAAAATAAAATCAGATTTAAAATAAAATAATAATATGCATAGATTTAATTTACAGAACAAATCCCAAGAATTTCATGTTGTTTATTAGAATTTAACGTCATTTGAAAGTGTCTGAGGTCTGTTGACGCACTGAAGAGCTGCGGGCCAACAAACCACGCCCGAGACTTTTGAAATTCGCCGCATCTGAGGAGCAAGCAGAGAGGAAAAAACGGTTACCATGCATGACCACACACGTGGGCGCCACGCACAAGTTGATAGAAATGATGATAAATTAAATATCACAGAGCAGGAAGGTGAACGTAAGGACAGGATCTCACGGAGGGAGGCTGCTGCTTCTTCACTGTACATTTTCTCCAGTCGCACAGTCCTAGTTTGGTGACATGGCACTGTGTAATCCGCCTCAAGAAATGCGGTAAGATCGCGGAGAGTAACACGTCACAACTCTGGCAAAGGCTGCCGTATTTAAAAAAGCATGCATATGCCTACTTGCAGCCTGGCCATGTGCTTCTCTCACCACAGCCAGATATAAAGGATAGCTGCTTCCTGAATTGATGGTCCAACAAACGTGTGCAGTGGCCTAAACACAGGGGGTGGGTTAACTTACCCACTGGCTATATACTGTATATATATATATATATATAATAAATATGACAGATTTTACAGGCTCAGGGATCTGTGTGTGTGAGAGAGAGTGAGAGTGAGAGTGATAGAGAGACAGAGAGAGAGAGAGAGAGAGAGAGAGAGAGAGGAGAGGGAGAGGGAGAGGGACAGAGAGAGAGAGACCTTCGTTTTCCAAGACCAGTGACCCCATCAGGCTGAGAGGGGCGGCTCCTCTGAGGTGTTTCTCTGTGCGTCAAATCGGTTCAGTTCTGTAACTTCCTCATGTTAAAGTTGACTTCCTCATCTGAGGTTCAGTTCTGTAACTTCCTCATGTTAAGGTTGACTTTCCTCATCTGAGGTTCAGTTCTGTAATTCCTCATGTTTAAATTGGACTTCCTCATCTGAGGTTCAGTTCTTGTAACTTCCTCATGTTAAAGTTGACTTCTCATCTGAGGTTCAGTTCTGTAACTTCCTCATGTTAAAGTTGACTTCCTCATCTGAGGTTCAGTTCTGTAACTTCCTCATGTTAAGTTGACTTTCCTCATCTGAGGTTCAGTTCTGTTAACTTCATCATGTATAAGGTTTGACTTCCTCATCTGAGTTCAGTTCTGTAACTTCCTATGTTAAGTTGACTTCCTCATCTGACGGTTCAGTTCTGTAACTTCCTCATGTTAAAGTTGACTTCCTATCTGAGTGCATCGTAGTTCTGTAACTTCCTCATGTTTAAGGTTGCCCTCTCCTCTCTCGAAGGTTTCAGATTCTGTTACTTTCCTCATGAAATAGTGAACTTCCTCATCTGAGGTCTCAGTTCTGGGTTAACCTTCCTCATAGGTTAAAGGAATATGACTTCCTAATCATGATATCCAAATTTCTCGAAACAATCTCCCAGGTCCTCATCGTTATAAGTTGAATACTCCTCCATCTTGAGGTTCAGTTCTTGTAATTCTTTCCTCATTGTAAAGTTGATTCTTCCTCTAATCTCATCAGTTCTGTTGCGCGATGAGCCCTTCAAAATCCGTTCACCTCCCCGACCCCCACACCCCCCTAAAACAACTTTAACACTTTAACCGTCAGTTTGCTCCCCTTTACATTATATACTTTTAAACTTTATACCGAATATGGATAGGAACATATTTTCTCCAGTCTACTATGGATGAGAAAGAGAGAGAGGAGGGGTGCCGTACCGTCGAAGACCCAACTCTTGTTTTGGGAAACAATGAGGACAGCTCGAACGAGCTTAAGAGGTAAGAAGAGGATCTTCTGTCTGTATGATGGTGTCCATCTCAGAGCTCACAGTGATACATTCTATGTTACTCCATCAATTAGTCGAAAGTAACCAGACACTGTGTGTGTGTGATGTGTGTAGAATGTGTGTAAACAAATAATAAATGAAAAAGCCCGCCCTGTGTGTGTGTTTGTGTGTTTGTGTGTGGTGTGTGTGTGTGATGTGTGTGTGGTGTGTGTGGTTGTGTGTGTGTTGTGTGTGTGGTGAAAAAAAAAAAAAAAAAAAAAAAAAACCATAGTGTGTGCTGTGTGTGCCAATGTGTGTAGTGTGTGTGTGTGTGATGTTTGAAGCCCAGGAGCAGCAGCAGAGACGAGCAGCTCCCCCTCCGGACCTCCAGACGTGTCGCCATGAAGACCATTTACGAAACCTGTTCAGAAAAGAGCAAAATCATGGGACAAGGTTAGAATTTTCAGATATTATAGAAAACGAGTCGCCTCTTCTCTACATCCATAAACCTTGTTCATAATCATTAGAAGAGTCCAGCAGCAGAGAGCAGACTCCCTGTGACCCAGCTGTTGTCTCCATGAAGTAGTGACCTCTCTTATGGGAGAACCTTGGAACTTTTTAAAATGGAATTCGTCTATTTGAGAAGAGGAAGGATTTAAACAGTGTCCCGTCAGAGGTGGAGCCTCAGTGGAACACACGATG
>OLKM01004541.1:0-21680 GCA_900291075.1 Melanogrammus aeglefinus | reverse complement strand
AAATTAAGCTTTGGCCAAACACAACTGCTCTGTTATGATAAGAGCGAATCACCTCATTATTCTCTTTATGGGACACTATGTATTAAGTTGTGCCACTTCTTTTTTGACTGCAACAACTTGGCGCACGTGCAGACGAATACCATACTGTTTATACCATTGTATAGGTTTATACAGTTTAAAGCAGGTTTAAAAGTATAAAAAATATATTCCAATATTATAAATTAATGAAAATAGCTAAGTATAAAAAAATTAAGCTAACAAGGAATAATTTAAGAACACCAAGGTCCTGAGGTTCTTTTGTGCTCTATTATTTATTGATGTATAGGAGCACAAAGTGCCTATCAAGCCCCGACGAATTTTAAAGTGTGAAAATGTTTTGCAAAAAAATAAGAAGATGCCTGTCGAAAGAGTCACATTGAGGCCAATCTGGAAAGTAGTCCTGAAAACGGTGTGTGTGTCGTGTGTGTGTGTTGGTGTGTGTGCGCTCCTTTCTCAGCCCACTAGCGGCACATTGATTGATCAGACCGGTTTCCTGACATCATCAAATCATGAGCAGACACAATGTGTGGGGGGGGGGGGGGGTTGCATGTTCGGGTGTGGAGTTAGCTGCATTGTTGCCAGGAATCCTCTTCAACTATCTGAGGTGTTATAGAGGTATAGTGGTTTCAGAATCATAGCCTTGTCCCAGACTGCAGTCCATTACAAGGAGCCGAGGGGTGCTGTATATGCATGTATGCTTCACTGTAGCGGATAGCGAGTGTGAGACTGGCAGGAGGCCAGACGAGACAACGGTACGGCCTGCAGACAATGCTTCGCTGTAATCTTTGGGCAGGATTGGCAGAGCAATAGCGCAGTAGGCAACTTTGTTTATGTAGTGAGCATTTTTTCATACACAAGGCAGACTCAAAGTGCTTCACGTAAAAACTTTTCATACAATTAAATGAATAAAATAAATGGAGAAAATAAATATATGGCAAAAAATGCAATTGTAGAAAAAGTGCAAAGGTATAAGTTGAAATGCATTATAGATTTTGCAGAAAGCTGAATAACACCGATCAGTGTGAGAAAAAACGTAAAATTGAATATAATAAAATGTGTCCACAATTATACTAATGATAGTTTTGGATACATAGTATCACGCCATCCTTTTGGCTATAAACCTTGTCATAAAAACACAACGCACACTTGTTGTTGTGCTCTAATCCAAATGAACTTTATGCTTGGCTTTAGAAGTCCTTACTTTACGCCTGAACACTACTATAATTGTAATTTTCCCTGCTCTCTTCCCCTTTATACTCCAGCTCAACAGGAGCTCCCTAGCTTGGCACGCCCACCCAAAGGAGCGAGGGATGGAGGAAGGGAGGTAGGGGTTGAGACCTCACCTGTGCTAAACACACACACACACACACACACACACACACACACACACACACACACACACACACACACACACACACACACACACACACACACACACACACTACACGACACACACACACACACACACACACACACACATTATGAATAAAGGATCAGAATAATTGACTGAATGGAAACTGCACAACAGATTTTCAGTCTGTCTCTGGTGTCTTTTGAATTTAAACTGAAGCGAACACTCTAATCGTCCAATGGTAACTATGTTCTGAAAGAGTGGCGGACCCAATGTCAAGGAGGGAGGAGCGGACAGACATCAATCCAATAAACTTCCTGAGCTGGGGTCACAGCCTCGGAGCGGGGGTCCATCTTGAGGTTAGTTAGAGTGTGGGTGTGGGTTCTCCAATAGCCCGCAGCGCTAGATTTTGAGCAAGGCATTCACTATGGAGGTGATAATGAACTCCCAAAATCCAAGCCCCGGGGTGTGAGGAAAGTGTGGTTGTTGATGAGGTTTAAACGAGAAACGGTGTGTGTGTGTGTGTGTGTGTGTGTGTGTGTGTGTGTGTGTGTGTGTGTGTGTGTGTGTGTGTGTGTGTGTGTGTGTGTCTGTCTGTTGTCTGTCTGTCCTGTCTGTCCTGTCTGGTCCTGTCTGTCCTGTCTGTCCTGTCTGGTCCTGTCTGGTCCTGTCTGGTCCTGTCTGGTCCTGTCTGGTCCTGTCTGTCTGTCTGTCTGTCTGTCTGGTCTGTCTGTCTGGTCCTGTCTGGTCTCTGTCTGTCTGTCTGTCTGTCTGTCTGTCTGTCTGTCTGTCTGTCTGTCTGTCTGTCTGTCTGTCTATGGTCTGTCTGTCTGTCTGTCTGTCTGTCTGTCTGTCTGTCTGTCTGTCTGTCTGTCTGTCTGTCTGTCGGTCTGTCTGTCTGTCTGTCTGTCTGTCTGTCTATTGGTCTGTCTGGCCTATTGGTCTGTCGGTCTATTGGTCTGTCGGTCTGTCTGTCTGTCTATTGGTCTGTCGGTCTATTGGTCTGTCTGTCTGTCTGTCTGTCTTTCGGTCTATTGGTCTGTCTGTCTATTGGCCTGTCTGTCTGTCTGTCTGTCTGTTCTGTCTGTCTGTCCTGTCTGTCTGTCTGTCTGTCTGACTGTCTGTCTGTCGTCTGCCTGTCTGTCTGTCTGTCTGTCTGTCTGTCTGTCTGTCTGTCCTGTCTGTCTGTCGTTGCTGTTTTTTTGTCTGTCTGTCTGTCTGTCTGTCTGTCTGTCTGTCTGTCTGTCTGTCCTGTCTGTCTGTCTGTCTGTCTGTCTGTCTTGTCTGTCTGTCTGTCTGTCTGTCTGTCGGTCTGCTCTGTCTGTCCCGTCTGTCTGTCTGTCTGTCTGTCTGTTCTGTCTGTCTTGTCTGTCTGTCTGTCTGTCTGTCTGTCTGTCTGTCTTGTCTGTCTGTCTGTTCTGTCTGTCTGTCTGTCTGTCTGTCTGTCTGTGTCCTGTCTGTCTGTCTGTCTGTCTGTCTGTTGTCTGTCTGTCTGTCTGTCTGTGTCTGTCTTGTCTGTCTGTCTGTCTGTCTGTCTGTCTGTCTGTCTGTCTGTCTGTCTGTCTGTCTGTCTGTCTGTCTGTCTGTCTGTCTGTCTGTCTGTCTGTCTGTCTGTGTGTCTGTGTGTCTGTGTGTCTGTGTGTGTGTGTGTTGTCCAGGCATGCCACAGGTTTCATATTCAGCAGAATAACTTTTGTCGCTGGAGGTTAAAATGTGACCAGGAGCTGTGAAAGAAGCAGGTGTGGTTTTTAATGAGTCTATAGTAGACAAGCATGCACACACGTACACACACACACACGCAGGCACATATAGGCATTTGCAGTACTCCCCCAATGAACAAAGTGCACATACATGCCATAACTTGTTGAATATCCTTTTTTCTTCCCCTACTAAAACTATTAATGAGATATAGGGCCATATTTTAACGATGAGACAGATGCATTACCACATGAATTTCAAACTTCAAATGGCTCAGTTTATGGCCAAATAATATGGCCTAATTCACACATGGAAAAGCGTATTCTTCCACAACTTCAGAAAAACTGAGTCCTCAAATTATTATAAGAAAACATAACACACATATGATATGCGTTAACTGTGGTTCTATTTAATAATACTGTATGCAATTTAACAAACATAGTTTCTTACCAGTATTGTATGCATTATCGTTATCGACTTGTGTTCCTAATATTCATGTGTCCCCCCCCCCCCCCCCCTGTTAATATACATTGCCATGGACTGCGTTACGTGTTTAGTTTGCATGTGTTTAAACAGATGGATGCACACACGCGCACCCGCATTCAATCATTCTTTTTAACACTCACTCGTGGTAAAACAATGTTTTCTCACGATCAAATACTCATCAATCCTAAAAGTTATGGGCATGTACACGATGTCTGTGTCAAGAAAATATGTGTTGGCTGTACGGTGTTTGCAGATGCATTGATTGAAAAGTACAACTTATTACCGCTGTATCAGCTGTTCTTTCCCCAATAATTATACCAAGAATGTTGTGGCTAGGTAGATGAGAGAAGCAAAGTGTATGCGCGAGGTGCACAAGCAACATTATGCATGCGCCCTTAAAATAGCATCTGAACAACGCGCCACTGACTAAACCAGGTATTTCCTGGTTTGTGGCGCAATTGTTTTCTGAAACTGCAAAATAGCACCAGGGAACGTTTGCGCCAGAACACGCCTCCTCCTTCGCCAAACCGCCCCTTGGGGCGCAAGATCATTCCCTAATTACGAGTAAATGGCTCCATCAAGGACAACCCCAATATCAATATTTAGAATAATGCTACTATGGATACTTAAGCAATATCTCACACGAGAGGGAGTGCTGTTGTACTGTATATCAGCACGGCTGTGGTTCGGTCGTAGGCACGAGGCCGCAGATAATCACACCGTGCTGATATACAGTACAACAGCACGACCTCGAGTGTGATATTGCTTTCATACAACAGTGCTACGAGCACATTTCATTAGTTAACAGTAATAAGAAACAAGAGATTATGATTTGTTTGTTTAGTAATCATAAATTATTCGGCTCCGCAGCGACGGTTATTAGAACGCCCGTACAGCGGAGTGATTATGTCTGTAAAAAGTCGCAGTGCTGTTATACTGTATATCAGCACTCATGGAACGTCTCTTGTCCAATCAAATTGCTCGGTTGGGACCGGTCGGAACTACCTGTTGTATAATGCTTTAAAAATGAAATCCTTTGTATCTATCCCAGACCTCCAAGTGCTAAAAGATTGGGCATGTTTGAGTTCAGTAGAAGAGTATTTGTTATGACTATAAAATGGCATTCAGGTCTTTAGACAGATTGCATTCGCAGGCTTTTCCAGAACTCGCATATTTCCATTTTTCCATCTGGTTGAGAATGATCCTATGATACTCGGGAGTAAAACAAAATGACAAGAACACCTTCATCGTTGTATACAGTTCCAGTTGGTCGATTTTGTGGACTCTCTTCTTGGACTTGTTCAAGGGAATGCCCCATCTCTTCTCTCTTTCCAAGCATGGTAACTTTTTTGAGCTTTAGCTCGATTAAATATAAATCATGAAATATGGGATATTGTTTGATTTAAAATCGATTCCCTGATGCAAAACAATTCCAGATTCCAAATGGATTCTTGGTTCGGTTAATAGGGGTGTTTGTCCAGGATTTACTCCCAGTTCGCTGGTGAACAAAGAAGTTTTGTTGCAAATAACTGTCATGACTCACGACTTGAGCGATTGAAATTTAATAATAATAAATCAGTCTTGTATAGTGCATTTCTAGGACCCAATGTGCTTCACAACAAAAGAAAAACCTCATATGAAGTCCTTGTAGGTGATTTAAAAAGAATTGAGTTTTGAGGAGTGACTTGAAATAATAAATGGAATTTATTCACAGAACAGTCCGGCAGGCAAAACAGAGGTACAGGAAGGATTCGTAGACAGGCAGGCTGGCAGACAGGTACAGGCAGATAATCCAAAATCTGGTTGGCTCGCTCCGACTGGTCATTTGACTGGGGATGAAAACCTGAAGACAGACTGACTTTGGCCCCCAGAAGGTTACAAATAGCACACCCAAATTTGTAGGCGAAATCGGGCCCTCCATAGGGAGCCCATGTAACCTGAAAAGCTTGGCGTTGCTATGGTTACCAGTCTTGCGTGTTCCAACGCAATATTAGGTAGCCTATCTATTAGTTTTGTGTGTGTATGTATATGTATATATATGTATATATATATATATATATATATATATGTATGTATATATATATATTATATATATATAGAATATATATTTTATATATATATATACAACAACCTTAAATGGTACTAATAATTGGCATAATAATTTCTTTCGGTGTTTCGGTTTTCGGCCTTGGTTTCCTCATTTTCGGTTTTCGGTTTCGGCCAAGAATTTTCATTTCGGTGCATCCCTAGTTACTGTTCTGTGCTAGTGGCGGCACTAGCTTCAGGAGCTGAAACAATAGCTGACAGGTTCTGTTAGCGCTTCAGACCAACATTACCTAACGAGCGACAATACGAAAGAGAGCCATAGCAAAGAACGTTTCGGAGAACACGGCGAAATTTTAAGGTAAAACTTAATGAAGAGGTTGAATGACGTAGTGTTAAGAAGGCTTTAAGAAAGTTTCTGGAAAATCGGGCCCCTGGACTGGGATGATGACTACCAAGATACCAAATGGCCCTTACCTTAGTACTCATAGTGGCCTGAAGGAAGTTGTAAATTAGTCTTCTTTCCCCTCCTTTCCCCGTAACTCGGACAAGTGGTAGTAAGCGCCTGCGAAGGGTGTTTCCATTCCCCCTGATTTTATGCAAATTTTGAAGTGTGTCGAATCAGTAAACGGTGATGGAAAACACCAAATTTTGCATTACAAATCCATCTAATTCGCCAAAAAGTTTATCCCCGTTCGCTTGAGGTGGGGTTTTTGAGAAATGCGAAAGAGAGTAAATGTGGCAAAATGGGAGATAGAAACACACTTCGAAACAGCTGACGTATGAACATTGAACACAGGGACTGAACAACGTCCTTCCAATTTCGCATTTAACGAACGCGCCATAGCAACCCTGCTGACATCAACTTGTCGTGTCAATATGTGTTCATTGTATATTTTTTAAGCGTTTGTATTATACATAGGACATCCTATATCATATATAGGATGTCTATGTTTGGATATTCATCTTTAATTATATACCGTGTCCATTAATCCCTGATATATGGACACCTAATTAGTAAATTCCAGTCAAATTGTCTGTTCAGCCTTCAAAACGAGAGCTGGTACATGTGGAAAATGCAATAAACTGTAATCAGAAAACGCGGTTATATGCTATAGACCCTGGAGTTATCGGTGGTATAAAAGGCTGCGACGGAATTTTCGAATCATAAATATGGTACAATGTATCCTTTAAATACAGTACGTCCATGAACAGAATGGCCAATGGGAATAATAGATACGTGTGGACTCTGCTGAAGAGGTACACAACTTTTCCTTGCTCTCCATCGAAGAAGAAAAAAACAATTCTACTATATTATTCTCTGTCTCTCGGCTGGAACACAGATGTGTATGGTCACTTGCATGGGGCTCTGGCTTGCTGGGGTCTGCTGGCGCTGGCAAGGATGGTAGAGGGACCTCCAAGGGCGGTGACCTCAGAGAAGAACGGACAGTTGCAGCTTCAGACGTTTGTCCACTCGGATAGATGGTGGCAATCTCATCCTCCTTGATGACCTCAGAGAGTCCATTGAGGAAGGCATCATGCTGGGCATCCGGATTCCAGCCACTGGTGGTGGTGAGGGTGTGGAAATCTATTGCATAGTCGGAAGCAGACCTCACCTGGCGGATCTGCAACATTACGACGGGCGGCTTCTCTCCGATGTACCGAGCGATCGAAGACTCTTCATCGCATCTATGAAGGCCTGATAGCTGAGACAGACTGCAGATTTTATATCCCAAACTGCAGTTCCCCACTCTCTTGCACTGCCAGTCAAGAGATTTATGACTTATACCACCCGGGACTGATCCGCCAGAAAGGTGGCGGGCTGCAGCTGGAACACAGAGAAATTGGAAAGAAAGGTCTTGCAGGTGTTCTGGTTCCCCAGCATAGAAGTGCAGACCTGGGTAGTCGGGGCTCTCGGGGGGTACTAGACCGAGCGGGCAGGTTGGGCTGTGGGCCGCTTGAGGCTGGGGTGGATTGCACCGCACGAGCAGTTGGGCGTCTGCCTGCAACTGGTCAGCCATGTCTGTGATGTTGGTTGTCATGGCTTCCAGAGGTGTCTCTCTTCAGTGTGCTGTTTCCTACATTACATCTCAAAATTAGGAGAAACATTCTGTCAATTGAACATTTTAATATGTGTGATACATGAGTACACATATGCCCATGAGGGGATCAAATCACGACCAATCCTCCGTGACAACAACCATGGGATAAGATAGCTGGTGGGAGGAGCTAGCTTGGAACGCTAACTTAGCTTAGCCAGAGGTGCATTCTAGGACCCGCCATGGCGGTTGTTGTGTTCCTGGATTTGGATCCTGTACCCTCACTTTCAAGGCAAACATAACCTTTCATAAGGTGAGTAGCCATCATCTTTCGTGGAACATATAACACCTTTCATAAGGTGAGTAGCCAATTCTTTGGTGAACATTTCAGCATGCAGTCTCACTGAGGCTAGCAATATAATGCTATTGGGCTGGCATACAGTGGCCACTAGGCTGTTTCCGCCTCGAACGATGCCATGCCTCGGCAGCTGAACAGAGTTCATGACCGAGCCCCAAGCCATGCAAAAGTGCCTTCTGGATTTATGAGCCAAGTGTGCCAGCTAGATTATAATAATTAATTTAATCTATAATACTTTTGAAATTCAATTTTACTTTTGATATATTCTTAAAACAGATTTTGCCCGTAGTGTTTGTGCTACATTGTGAAAGGCCATTTCTTTATATCCTAGCCTTGAAAATGACATGTACCCGGTAATGACAATGTCATTTAGTACGTGTCATTTATCAGGATGCGAGTAAACCACCAGAGGCCAAGACAGGGTATTTTGGATATCTTACAAGGAAAGACGATTCTGAAAACCACAATACCACCTCAATTGAGGTCAGTGTTGCTCTGCCCACACTATGCCTTTCTATTCTCTCTCATACACTTGATGCCTTTATCTTTAGCATGCTTAGGTTCTACTTCATGAGTAACTATTTACACCACTACGCTGTAAATACTTAGAAGTGTTCTTATAACTCTCTAAATGCTTCAATGTCCTCTCTTGGGAAGACTGACAAACATCTGGCTAAATTTCCACTATCATCATGTTTAGATGCTTTGATTTCATGGCATTGCATTTGTATTATACATAATAGTATATGCAATGCCACTCCTTTTGCATGTGTCCAAAGTCGTCATTGCGTTCAACATAATGAATCGTAAATATAATGATTCATTATTTTGACACAACCATATTTTCCGAAAAGCTTAAAGATCCCATGGCACTTCACTTTCTGAGGTTTTCTAACATTAATATGAGTTCCCCTAGCCTACCTCTGCTCCCCAGTAGCTAAACATTTTGTGGGGTAAAAAACAAGCATTCTGCTCCGCCTTTGAAAAATGAACGCTGCCTTGCCAGCCCAGAGAATTTTGCCCGCCAATGAGCTACGACAGTGGGTGCGCCACGTGTGTGTGTGTGTGTGTGTGTGTGTGTGTGTGTGTGTGTGTGTGTGTGTGTGTGTGTGTGTGTGTGTGTGTGTGTGTGTGTGTGTGTGTGTGTGTGTGTGTGTGTGTGTGTGTGTGTGTGTGTCACACACTGTAACGCAAGTGTTACACTTCTTTGTTATTTTGATAACCGTTCTGCTGTTGGTGTTATGGCGCATCACACGTCGTTTCTTTGACGTCTCTGGTATTTCCACAACGAGACTGTATTTGGGGTTATCTCAGCCATCGTTGAGCCCCGCTGCCCGCCGCCCACTGCCGTGGGGCACAACCGCCGCGAAGCACCACCGGCAGCACTACCGGCAGCCAGCAGCGCGCAATGTGCAGTGAGCGTTTTAGTCTTCTTCAGATTGATGTGGAAGTGGAAGAACCAGAGACGTTCGTTTGTGATTCATAATATCGTCTGAAGGCGCACACAGCTTTTGGCTATGATAATATGTATTATATGATATGTATTATATGATATTATTTAGATATACAGCTCGTGGACTGTAGCGCAAGTGTTGTACACTTCTTTTTTATTGCTGTTGGTGTTATGGCGCATCACACGTCGGTTCTTTGACGTCTGGTATTTCCACAACGAGACTGTAGTCTCGTTGAGCCCCGCTGCCCACTGCCGCGAGGCACCACAGCCACGAAGCACCACCGCCCGGCAGCGGGCAGCGGGCAGGGCACGGTTCAGTCTACTTAAGATTGATGTGGAAGTGGAAGAACCAGAGTCGTCAGGGAACCCGACGCAGTCGTTTGAGATTCATAATATTGTCTGGACGCGCACACCGCTTTTGGCCGTGATAATATGTATTATATGATATAGATATCCATGCATAATATGGCGAGGCGCCATTGTGATACATCCACTGTAAACAGAGCACATGGTACTGTGGCCGCAAACTGCTCAGGGCCACTCCCCCATCCTCCTCCTTGACCCGCCTCTCTCCTCCTCATTTGCATTAAAGCTAAAGACACCGAAACGGTGCGTTGGGGAAAGCTCAATGTGCGACTGGCTGTTAGGCTACGTTTAGATGATGACGGTCTGAACAGAAGACGCAAAAGTGGCGTCGCGTCTTCACTTTTTATTCCGCGTTTAGACGAGCGTTTTCGAGAGGAAATCTGCGTGCATACGGTGACGCAAAAGTGTGTGGAATTCGATTGGGTATGCATGCCAGGCGGCTAGGTGGCGCTGTGATACACCATCACACAACACCGCCATGTCTGAGCGCCATGGTAAATCTTACTTTCTTCTCTTACCTACGCCGCGAAAACCAAAACATAATTACAGATCCTTCTCTGTTCAGAAATACTATCTGTACATTTCGTGGAAAGACTCCTGTAAGTTTATTAGAGCTGTCGGAGCAGTTTGACGGTCCGACGCATGGAAATAATCTGACATGTTTGTTTATTTCCTTGTACTGGCACATGTATGTGACGTAAACGCGTACGCGACGTGAGCAGATCTGAGCAGTGTTTTGCGTCTTGGCAGCGTAGACGGAAACACTACGGTGGGGCGTATTCAACTTTTCCACTCTGGAGGGTGGTTTCAGATTTATGCGTTTTCATGCCCCAAAAACGCTGTCACCGTCTAAACGAAAGGCACTTCCGATAAAATATTTGGTCGTTTTCACCCGCAAGCGTCCTCGTGTAAACGGGGCCTTAGTGGCTGTAATTCTGCACCACAGCTGAATTTTCGAGAACGTCTTCAAATACTGTGTTAGTGGCCAACTAATATCTATATTATAAAGCATCCATAAAGTAGCATGCCATGGGACCTTTAAGCTAACGTAAGCTAGAAGACAACTTCTTTTTTCATTTTAAGGCTGGACACAGAAAAGAGCACATTTGAACCAGTGTTATTTAACCAAAAATGCTATATTTGAGATAATACATGTTTTTAATCGCTCCAACGTGGAGAAAGAACCTGCTTACAGCGCGATGTGTCGTTGACCTCCAAATAACCGGTTTCAAAAGACTACGCTTTTTTGATTTCCTTATGTAATCACATTGCAACCTGTTCTAGCAGAAGAGGGCTGCAGAGTTACGGGGACGTTATGGGAATGTGGTCAAAGTAAGGTTAAAGGATTGTTCCTCGGTCACACATGGCACCTTTATACCGAGCTGCCATAGCCTTGTGTTTCTCTCTGCCAGAAGTTGAGTTATTTTTACTCTGGGCATGAGCAAATCCGGACTGTGTTGAATTATAGTAATACCAACCATCAATTCAACACTGCTACCTCCAAAAATAAAAGCCTTTGCCCAAAAATATTTTAAACCAAATGTCTTTTAGTGCTGCTGGATAGAAACCCATCACAGCCCGATGCGGACACCCTCCCTACGTCATTGCAATGGGAACATCCTTCTGTTTGCTGTCTCAGCATTTCAGTCTGATCTGTTTCTGTTTCATTGCTTTAGTACTTCTGTCCTTCCTTAGTTATGCTTTGGCTTTTAGACCACTTCAATCAATTACTAAATGCGTAGTTAAGTATCTATTCCCATATAGTTTAAAATGGCTGCATGGAACTGTTATGGGGATCTTTGCTGTGTTTTTCAGTTTGTATGTTCACTCAACTCTTGTATTGCACATTGTTTTTTTGGGGAAATGAAGATCTGTTCCATGCTATTCTATTCTGATGCTGGGTTCCAGTCCATCTACTGTAGTTGTCTTATGCCTCTACACATAATAATTGCTCATACATTTCTGTTTTTTTTAAGACTTTGTCTCTAGTTGAAGTTCTAATGACAAAATATCTTGTATTATATAATTTACATAGTTGCCCTGGCATAATGGTGTGATCCTTCTTTATGAGAGAGAAACAGAAGAAAAAAACCTTGAGGAGACCTATTGCAAATGTTTTTTGCCCGTGGCAGATTAGATATGTTCTTCTTCCTAATTTTTATTACAAGACGCTACCTCTCAAAAGTAAACCTGTGTTGAACTCGAGTGCAGTTCTGTGACAAAAAGTGCGTGCGGTAAGCGTTATTGATCAAGAAGCATTGACACAGTCATGTCATGAGCCTGCTCGTTCACACACGCTGGGCGACGTCCCACCGAGGGACTGCGCAATAGATAACCTATTGTAAACACGCATTGTTTCACTACCTGTCAATATTTAGGTTAGCTCTAGCCCTGCACAGTCGGCTAGGAAATGCTGTGATTTGTTGTGTGTGTGTGTGTGTGTGTGTGTGTGTGTGTGTGTGTGTGTGTGTGTGTGTGTGTGTGTGTGTGTGTGTGTGTGTGTCTGTGTGGGTGTGTGTATGTGTGTGTTAGAAGGTTTTGTACGGGTGTTTTTTTGTGTGGGTCTGGGGTTGAGTGTGTGCGTGTGTGGGAGCACGTGTGTGGGTGTGTTGAGAGGAGAACGTCTCCATTCTTTCTCGTAGGCCAACCCAAACAAACACAGGCCCATGCCGTGGGGAAGGCAGGGAGGCGTTTGTGTCTGTGTGGATCTGTTGTGTGTGTTGTGTGTGGCACCGTGTATGTTTGTGCACTCAAAAGTGTCTGTGTGTGGTTCTGTGTATCCGGCTATGCCTAAAAATAACCCCCTGCTTAAAAGTATTTAATCCTTGGTACTCTCTCCCTCTTTTATCCCCCGTGGACACGCACTTACAGTGTGTGCACGTGCACATGCTCATACACAAACACACGTGCACTGTGGGGGAGACTGGGGGTTTTCAATGAGGCCTCAAAACTGAGGAATAATGGAGGGTAATCTGCTAGTGTGTGTGACTGTGTGTGTGTGATGTGGTTGTGTTGTGTGTGTGTGTGTGTGTGTGTGTGTGTGTGTGTGTGTGGTGTGTGTGTGTGTGTGTGTGTGTGTGTTTTAACGGCAACAAGCATTTGCGTGGTGGCGCTGTTTGTCGCTTTATCTTTACCCTATGCTATAAGAAGTTTAGTGTTAGGGCACTGTTATCTAAAGCAACTTACAACCATTTATACCCACATTGTCACCCCAACGGCGGAGTCAACCCTGCAAGGCCAGCCAAGACAGCCAGCTTGTCGGGAACATTAGGGTGAGGTGTCTGGCTCAGGGATACCTCAACACTAGGAGGAGCCAGGATCGAACTAGCAACCCTCAGGTTACAAGTCAACCAGCTCTACCTGCGGGTCCCTTGACTTTTGTCGACAACCATCGGTTGGCGAATCTGCTTCTGTGGTGTTGGTGTGTGTTGTGTGTTGGGTGTGTGTGTGTGTGTGTGTGTGGTGTGTGTGTGTGTGTTGTGTGTTGTGTGTGTGTGTATGGGTGTGTGTGTGTGTGTGTGTGTGTGTGTGTATGTAATCCTTCCTTCGTTTATTTTTGGGGTTTGTTGCATTGTGGCTTTTATTTCCAGTAAGTTTCTCATAGATTGGCAAGTCAGTCTCCTTTCCGGTGACATCATGGAGACCTTTGAGATCATAAAATATGGATGGGTTTCAATGGAGAGAAAGTAATTATTTTCTGGTCCCAGTCTTTATATGCCCCGGATTACGCATATGTTGTTTGTTGATTTAAATGATCATTTTTCATGTCAAGAGTTTGACCGTGAAATTGTTCAGTTAAAGGCTGTAGAGAAAACACAATAAGAAAGACTGTCTACATGTCTCGTATGCAACGTCACGCTCCTGCGTACTGGCGTAGACAAGACGACAATCTCCCCATCGCATAACTGAAGCTCTCCACGTGCCCCGACTTATGGTTTTCACCTCTTTCGACGGTTTCATCCTCCCCTTGGGAAAAAAAGCGGTGAAGTGGAGCAGAGAGATCGCCATGTCTGTGGCGCCAGATTCCAAATGCGGGTGGTGACGTATATCATTCGCGTCGAGAGCAGCGAAGAGCTGTACTTCCCAAAGCGGCCTCACACAAAACCTAACATTATCAAACTTCTTTGCGAAAATCTTTAGTTTTCTTTGCATGAAAAATGATCATTTAAATCCACAAACAACAAATGTGTAATCCAGGGCATATAAAGATTAGGTCAGCAGGTGGAGGCTTAAGTGTGGGTTAGAATCAGGCCCCCAGGAGCAGTGCATACTTCCGCAATCCACCAGTGCTCTGCTCAGCGACCAAGCCTGGTATTGCAGTTGTTTTAGCGGACTGTGGACGGGTCCCTTGATTCAAGGGGCCAGAAGTAAGATCTCCCCTGTCACTCCAATTCAGAGTGGGCAACAGAATGTGTCTCTGCAAAAAAAAATTCTGGATATCAATCAAAGGTCAATCTAACTAATAAAATCTAAGTATTTTAGTCTGTTTGTTGTTTTTATAGCTCTGTATTAATCTTTGCTCTGTTTTTGATGTTGTGCAAGTGTTTTAAATATTTTATTAATATACATGTAAAGGTGTCCTTAAGTAAGCCTCAAAGGTGCCCATAAACAATATGCATTTTTTTTATTATATATTATTAATAGACTTATGGCTCATCGAAGTGAATGTACATCTGCCATTTGCAGGTTTATCAGTTATACTACCTAGACATCTTTAATCTATATTACGTACATTTACAAGTAGACCTTATTTTCTGTGAAAATGTTGATGTAAAAAACTTCTCACAATTGTATTTCTGTCATTCATTCCCTGTCCATATTACTCCAAGTTGTTGTCTTCCTGCACACCTTACTGCCTCCTCCATCGATTGCTCCACAGGCCTCTCCCTGTACTATATTTTCATGCTATATAACATTCCGGATACAGTTTGTTTAATAATTGTTAAACACACAAATGGAGGTGAAGCAGTGCAGAGAGACATGTTTCAGGCTTATTGTTGTTTAGTTTGCCCTTATTCCAGTGTGTCTATGTGTATTTACCGGCCTGTATATCACCAGTAGCACAGCAGAGTGTTTTCTACTGGTAACTGTCTGACGAGGTTAAATTAGATGACACTAAAATTGGTTGAGCCTGTAAACCCCTGATTACAGGCCAGCCTGCTCTCCAAACTAAATGACAGACCAGGTTGTTTCTCAAAACGACCCATATGAGTGTTTGTATTGTGTGCCCCTCCTATCGAGAAAAACAAGTTTCTATTCTGCCCAAAACCAATAGTGGAATTTTTTATATTTCTCACAGTGAGAATTGCAATATTTTAAAGTAGTTGCGATATTAAATGAAACAACACAGCTTGCATGCTGAGTGTAGAATTGGCAGAAATTTGAGCACCTATATCCAACATAGGTTATAGAGTTTTAAATGAAACTAGGCCTATTCTTGCTCACCTCATTTTCTCTTGTCCACTTGTATCTAATATCTTACTATTCTACCCTTACTCACAATATAACCCTGTCTATCTGCGTCTTTCTCTGTCTTTTCTAATGACTGTTCATCTCTCTCTCTCTCTCTCTCTCTCTCTCTCTCTCTCTCTCTCTCTCTCTCTCTCCCTCTCTCTCTCTCTCTGTCTCTCTCTCTCTCTCTCTCTCTCTCTCTCTCTCTCTCTCTCTCTCTCTCTCTCTCTCTCTCTCTCTCTCTCTCTCTCTCTCTCTCTCTCTCTCTCTCTCTCTTCTCTCTCTCCCTCTCTCTCTCTCTCTCTCTCTCTCTCTGTGTGTATCTCTCTCTCTCTGTGCTCTCTCTCTCTGTGTGTATCTCTCTCTCTCTCTCTCTCTGTGTCTCTCTCTCTGTGTATCTCTCTCTCTCTCTCTCTGTATCTCTCTCTCTCTCTGTGTATCTCTCTGTCTGTGTATCATACTCTCTCTCCATGTCATGCTGATAGGGTTTCAAAGGCAATACAAGTGTTTCTCTGTGCAAAGCACCATCCACAGCCATAGTGCATAGACCGTTCTGGTCGTATGTTCATCTGGTTTCAGTATTTAGGATGTATTTTCTTTGTTATCCAGATGGAATATGATCATGTAGCCCCAAGTGCATTAGGGGAAAGTACCTGGAAGGTCATGCAATGAAGATTGTGTTAGATTTGATTGGGGCCAGGCGCGGGATGAGCAGCGTTCATAGCGTTTAAAACCACCACGTCACCTCAAAAACACTGGCTTCCTGTCCGCTTAATGATAACAGGAAAATCCACTTTGGCACCAAGACTCCCCAAATGGATTCCGGGTCTTTCTGGGGGTTAAACGGATTATGACTACATTTATTTACTTGCGCCTTGTGTTCAAGCCGTTATGTGTTACGAAGATGGGCGGTTACCTCACGTAAACAAGGACTGTTGTTGTTTAAATTTCAGCTGTGTAAATGCTTTGGCCATCTAAGGGCTGTTTGCTAACCTTCCCAGTCTACTGGGAGTAGGTCTTTTGTCTTGATGTGGAGAGAAGAGAGAGAGAAGCGGGGGAAAGAAAGAAAAGAAGAATAAAGGAAAAACCAGTGGCAGATTGAAGATGGATGGCACTGTCTTATGATAAAGACGTGAACAGGTTCAGGAAACCCACACACACACACACACACACACACACACACACACACACACACACACAACACCACACACACACACACACACACCACACACACACGCTTGCAAACATTCACGCAAGCACACACATGAAGGCGCATGGCATACACAAATCACACACACACACTCTTACACACACACACACACACTCTAGCACACTAACACACACACACACACACACACACACACACACACACACACACACACACGAAACGCAGCTGCACGTAACAAGTATTATATTCATTAAGCAATAACACTATAATATGAAAGCATGTAAAGGGTGTAGGATTTTTTTTCTGCCAATGTAGTTTTAGAAACACCATACAAAGTGTTCTACAGGCCAAAGAGTCACAAAATAGTTGGGGGGGGTGATTGAGCCTCCGGGAGAATACAAAGCATCACCATAACCATTACCAACTGCCCCTTTGGATGTAGCGACTACCACATGAGTGGGGCTCTCGTATGATGCAGCCTCAACACGGAGCTTGTGGCAGAGACACACAGGGAAACGTCATCGTGGTCGGGCGGGGATAGTGAATCTAAGAACAGAAGGGGTATAATAGACTGTTCAGTGAAGAGAATGAATGTTTTTATTCTCCCTTTATCTGTGTCACCCCCCCCCCCCCCCCCCACACCCTCCGCCGTGATGACCAATCACAATGGAGACGAGAGAAGTTGGACTGTGTGTGGTGTGTGCGTGTGCGTGTGGCGTGTGTGTTTATGGTGTGACACACTAACAAGGATAGGACTGTGCCTCCTCGGGCCTGGAGGATGCCTATATATGTCTGAGGTTGAGAGATGCAGAGATGATTGCTGTTTTCACCCAGGAGTCTTGTATTGATATTCAATGTGATTAACTGGATGCTTTAAAATGGTACCACTCATGTTCCCACATGAACAGGCTTTAGGACTTGAACGTCGTTCAGGATTGAACGTTACTAATTACCTAAAATTATGAAATTTGACCATACCAATAACTCTCAAGTATGTCTTTCTGTATGTATTTTATTATATTGCGCTCATAAAAAAGGTTCACACTTTTGCTAGTGTCTTTGAGCGTGGAGAATTTGATCTGATGTCAGCCAATCAGTGTGAGGGCGCTAAGACACGCGGCAAGAACTATGATAGAGGTGCTTCTCTGTGAGACCTTAAGCAGATTTCAACATTCAGAGTGATGAACAATACAACAATAAGGTTTAGAAAACACACCTTTTGTCTCCGACAAGTTTCTGACTAGTTCCTTCCGACACACGCATCACCACAGCTTTGCTTGGGTGTTGGAAGAATAAAAAGCATGATATTGACAAGGTTCTTCAGCAATACATGGATTAGTTGTAGTTTCAGTTTTCTGATTTTCGGGACAATGACAATTAATACATAAATTGTGAAATTTGATGATTGCACAGAGTTAGCCTCTACGGTAGTTTTCATCGTGCAGTCCCACAGTATTTGATTTTGTGAGCTTTATAATTGTCAATGAATTGCCAGATAAATTCCCAGTTCGTGCTTTTCTCCAAAATTTAAGGAGAAGTTAGTTATATAACTTCATGCCGATGACTGTGCACAGAGTGGTAGTGAAGCTGGAGAATTTCCTTTCTACTCAATGACTTAAAATAGACGTCTGATTTGAGCTTGAATTGATCTGGGTGCAAACTATCATTCAAGCAAATCCCCTCAGAATTTGGAGATTCTCCATCTTCTTTGTTGTGTACACTGTAAACTGCGAGTTCATGTTTTTAACAAGTAAAAACATTTCAGGCAAGTGGTTTAAATATATTTTTGGTACAGTAAATAATCTCGTTAGCCATAGCTGTGCTGGCTCTTATGTTTTTGCATTTGATCTCTCAGCCATTTGACGGAGTTCATGCAAAACAATTGATAGCATAATATCTTAATCTATTACAACATTCAACATCTTTTACTGCACATGGACTAACTGTGTTTAAGAAAGATTCACACAACAAAGTGACCATTTTTAAAGAGGTTATAAAGTTCTAATAAACGGACCACTATTTCTAAGTTTTAAATCAGCGCATCTCGGCAAACACAGACTAGACCGACCACGATACATCTGATGTAATCTGGTCAGGCTAGCCTAATTCATTTGATCTGGATGTGAGCCGAGTGTCAATGGCTTTATACTATTCCAAGAGGGATGGACTGCCCCATTTTGTTTCACTATATGCAGAATCGTAGTTATTGACCAATGTTTCAATTATATAAAAAAGGCATGATCCCATTCGCTACATTATATAAAATTATTTATGTAAGTAGTATTTATTTGCCTTTCCAACACTTGTCTTCGACATGGCAAATAACCTTTATTTGGATTATGCAAAAAATGTTCAGTAGGTTTCAGTAGATTTGAACGGTGTTCATCACGTCGTTTTCTGATCCAGCAGCAGCCTCTCTGTGGTTTTGGCAGGTGTCAGAGACAGCTTGCAACATTCACGCAAGCACACACACATGAATGCATGGCATACACAAATCACACACACACGCACTCTTAACACACACACACACACACACCGACACAACCACACACACACCACACACACACCACAACACACACACACATCACAACCAACACACACACCACACCTAGACAACACTCTAACACACCACCACGACATTAGCGCACACACACTCTAACACACACACACACAGACATTAGCACACACACCACAGACACACACACCACACACACCACACCCACGACGTAGTACGACACACAACACACACACACACACGCTTAGCACAAGAATGCGACACACACATCACACACACACAGACACACACACACACACACACACACACACACACACACACACACACACACACACACACACACACACACACACACACACACACACACACACGCTAGCACAAAATGCTCACACACATGGCAAAGGTAGTACTTAGGGTTTGTAGTTAACAGCGGTGTCCTGTTGGAGTAATGGGATTGGCTTGGTGACCCAGTTATTCTTGGACGGCCGCCGGCACGGAGGAAATAAAAATGACAGGAACGGGAGGAATAAATGGAGGCCAGGAGTCTAAAAAATGTGGAACAAGTAAGTTCGAAGAAAGGCGCACATTTAAGGAACATTTACAAAAAGTAATATTTGGGGACAGGGGAAGAGTTAGGGTTGGAGTCGGGGTGTTTGAGCCAAAGATCCTCATTACAATACAACAGGACAAACTGGCTAATTCCTGTTTAATGTCATGTTTTTAACTTGGAGCTATGGAGCTGCCATGGGGCTGCGTGGCCTCGGCTGGTGTCAACGGGGAACTAAGAGCTGCCGTGCACTATTGGCAGAGTGCACCGGACGCCCGCGTTGAAAAGACCTCGACAAATACAGCGCCCTACACATCATTGTAGGTTCAGAATGTAGATGCTCTGTGTTTGCTTTGAAAACAGTCATAAAGGGTAGGGCTGCACTGCTGTTCATCGTCAAAAAGTGGAGGCCAGTGCAGCATGCCTCACTGTTGGTTGACACGACAGCCTGCAAAAGTTGTGGGTGGGGTACGCACCTAAGAGGATGGGCCAGAAAAGAGTGTGGTGGGCCGGTCGAGGGTCTCTACAGTGGTGCTGAGGAAGCTCAAAGCATTTCTCCCAGGAGGCTGTTTCTTCAGAGACCCAGACTACTAATTCCAGGTCGTAGCTTGCTGCCAACAAGGAGCCAATTGAGTGAGGTTGCTTCAACATGGTCTGCTACGGCAGAAGCGTGTGTGTCGTTGTGTGGTTGTGTGTGTGTTGGTGTGTGTGATTGTGTGTGTGTGTGTGTGGTGATGTGTGTGTGTGATGTGTGTGTAGTGTGTGCTGTCGTGTTGTGTGTGTGTGTCGTGTGGTTAAGCTATTGGACTACTTTTAGAGGTTAAACAACAACGGATAGATTCTCAGTAGGAGGGAAATACCTTGAGGTGTTTGGCCCTCTGTTTGACCTTGCAAAATCCCTGAAGCAAAACAGGCAGGATGGAATAACAGTCCTTTTCCTGTATTCTGTTCTTCGTTTGCCCTTTCCGTGTTGGGCTTCTCAAAAGCAGGAGGCAGTAGGAAAGGAGGCCACTTTTCCTTGCGAAACCATATTTTTCATTTGAAAATAATGGAAAGTGAACATACTGTCCAGACTTCTCCTGACGCCAATCCCGTCGTATTAGGAACAGTTATTCTTCGGGCTGGACACTGGTCACACATTACACCCAAACTGCGACAGTATATGGCCTAAAATTATATTTTTCCTTTGCCTTTTTGTTTGGGTATTTCTTCACTTCCTCTAGCCCTCAATGCAATTAGATTATGTAGGTTGCTGGTGGATATGGTTTCACACAAGTCTTTGGGAATCTGTGGTTGACCACATTTCCTTCCTCTATGGGGTGTGCGATGTGACCCACTGAGACACACCTTCTACACATTAAAAAAAAATGAAGAGGCTTGATCTGTGAACACTTGTCCTTTTATAAACATCTTCTTTACTGTTGATTAGAAGAGTAAAAACAGAGTCTGGCGCCATGCTAAAACTGGGCAGGGTCCACAGTTTGGACCACATTGATACACCTTTTTAAATTTCTGATCAGTTACTGCCGCATTCGGGTTCCCATGACATTTATCCATCCGGACCTATATTATTTTGAGACTGGTTCCCCATATTACTGGCACTTCACTTGTCATCTTTGCCAACCGTGTACATGGTCACATCAGTTACATGGGCTTCTACAACCCTTTCATCCAACAGACTTTATACCTCGGGACTCACGGTTAGGGTTAACAATATACAGAACACTAGAAACTATTTGATCTGAACCTTTTTTCCTTTTATGTTAATGCTATCTCACCGAAAGGGGCCCGGCATTCTCTCAAGTAGTGTGTACTCTATATTTGGCTCTCTTATAACATGTTTATTATCATCCCAGTCACCAATCGGCTCGTTCTCTCCTCTGCTCTAATCCCGGTCGCTCGCTTGTTAAGAGATGAGGTTACTCAGGTCACGAAGGGTTCGTGTTGTATCAATCATGCTCCAGAGTGTGATGTTGGTACCGACGTTACTGGTAGGTTAAGTGCCGTGCAGAGTTCAATGACAACTTTGGGGGAGTTTGACTTGTAATTTGGGAAACCAGATGCCCTAAAAGAGCCATGCCCTGAACAGCTTAATGTCACATACTTTGTTGTTAACTTGGAAGAACCCTGAATAGTTGAAACAAGAACTCCAGCCTTTCCAGGATG
>OLKM01004540.1:0-21680 GCA_900291075.1 Melanogrammus aeglefinus | reverse complement strand
CCCAAGAAATGTAGAGAAAATGTTTCTCAACTGGATTACAAGGTGAGTACTATAAATTAAACAGAAAAAACACTGTGTGTGATGTGGACTGCTGTGTTTGTTACTGTTTATACATGGTGTGTTGTACTGGTGTGTGTGTTATATTATTGCTAGCATGTTGGTGGTGTGGATGGCACGTGTTTGTATATGCATGCATGTGTGTAATATTCTGTGTGTGTGTGAGATAGTGTGTGCGTGCTTTTGTGTCCCTTTATGCATGTGTGCAGTCATGTTTGCAGGTATGTTGTTGCGCGCCAACTGTGTTTATATGTGTTCTGCTGTGTGTGTGCGCGTGCGTTTGTAATTTATTTAAGCATGTGTTACTGTGTGTATTCGGTATTCATGTGTGTTTAGATGATAGATGAGGAGACTTTTAAGTTACACAGAGACACTAGTGACCAACAAGATTTCAGAGAACGAAGAACTCAAACCCAGGGAGCGAGGGTCCTCCTGGGTGAGGTGGACTGGAAGCGTTGTGGATGTGTTTCAGTGTTTGAGAACCCTCTCCACCTGGGGACACTCTGTAGAATGTCAGAGTGCCAGGGCAGGCCGGTCCAGATACACTCCTACTCTTACTAGAGCCAGCGGAGCGGAGAAGTATGACTGATTACTACCGTTTTGTACCAGGCAGTTCTGTAACAACAACCATCAGTTACAATGAAAGACTCCAGGACTTGTTGGTCCTTTCCAAGTCCGGCTGTCAGCCCCTCCTCTCCAATGTGATCCTCTGTGGCGCCACGCCTATAGCGCAACACGTCTCCCACTCACCATCCCAGTAACATAAGGCCAGGCCCAGACCCTCTCTACAACAACACCTGGGGTACGGAGTGAGGTCGCCTCCGGGCGGTCTGAGATGTCCCACCGCCGTCACCTTTCTGTTGTCCTTCAGAAGAGAGAGTTGGTCTTTGTGGGCTGTGTTTGGGTCCCAGTGTGAGTTCACAGGGCATCTGCAGAGAACAAGGACATGGTGAGCTGACTGAACCATCGATCTCATCATCATCATCATCAGTTCTCATCATCATTCTTCATTTTCATCGCTTAGTATTGTACTAACTGTGATGAGTACTTGTTTCCTATTTCATCGACTCTACAAATTAACCTTAGAAAAGGATCAACATTATCAGAGCTATATTAGTTACCGTTATGCCATAGCTTTGGGAATGGTGCATATTGTTTAGAAGATAATTTAATGTTAAACTTAAATGTAAATCCACGCGTTCTGCGTGAGTGCTGTCCCAGTCAAAACAGTGAACATGAAAAAATGTACTTACACTGAATCTGACTCCCGCAATATTTACACAAACGTAAGGGATAATGTATAGATCGCGTCATATCGGGAAAATAAACTTATTAATAGGCTCATTTTTCGATAATTACCAGCGAACGTTTCTATACGATTATCCCGTTTTACACGTCTACTTGCCAAACAAAAAAAAGAAACTTTCACTCTATGGGCCCTATGTGTAACGGTTCTGAACGCAAGTTAGAAGGGCCAAAGTAGCTTTTGAGGCGATGTTCTATTTTACCCGGCGCATAAACTGCTCTTCTAATCCTAAGAAAGGGTTTGGGTCTGAAGTAGACCTAATTACCCATTAGGTTTGGTTTGGGCGTACGATGCAATGAAACCAATTTGAGATGTGCCAGTCTCCCATTCCCCTTTAAGACGCCATGAGCCATTTTGAATCTGGACGAGTTGGATATTTGCTTTGCAGGTCTCCGATGAGACAGATGCGATGACCACATGAATTTCAAACTTTCAAACTGGCTCCAGTTTTATGGCAATAATAGCCTTAATTCACACATGGAATAGTGTTTTCTTTCCACACTTAACAAAGTCCTCAAATAAATTTGGCAAAGAAAACTTAACACACATATGATATTGTGCGTAACAGATGGACGCACACACGCGCACCCGCATTCCATTAATTATTTTACGGCCACCGCCACGGCCCGCATGCATTTCATTCGTTTTTAACTACTCACACACCGGGTAAAACAATGTTTTTCTTACGATACAAATACTCATCAATCCTAAAAGTTATGGGCTTGTACCAGATATGCTGTGTTTCAAGAAAACATGTGTTTGCTGTTACAGTGTTTGCAGATTGCTTGATTTAAAAATACTACTTATTTACCGCTGTATCAGCTGTTCGTTTCCCCAATAATTTACGCCCACGAATCGTTGTGTGTTCTAGGTAGACGAGAGAAGTAAAGTGTATGCCGCGCAGGTGCACAGCAAAAGTGCATGCTTGCGCCCTTAAACATTAGCATTCTGAAAACAACGGCACCACTGACTTCAAACCAGGTATTTCCTTGGGGGGTGGTGGGCAAAGGGAAGTGATTTCTGAAACTTTCTGCAAAATAGCACGCAGGAACGTTTTTTGCGCCCGAACCACCCCCATCTCCTTTCGCGACCGCCTCTGGGGCGCAAGATCATTCCCTAATTCACCGACGCGTGGCGCGATGAGGAAAATAACACTCTGCACCAGTTTGCAACTGCAACAACACATGCCGTCAGTGTAGAAAGTCAATTGCGCCGGATGCCAAGAAGCCCTATGTTGTCTTTTATACAATTTATTGTACAGCAATCGTAGTGTGATCAGCAGAGAAATAGGTCCGCCAACAGACGTTGACGTCACTTAGCAACTGAGTAACCGCTGGGTGACAAAGTTAACGGCTTACTTATGCGATGATACATGACGGCCCAATTATACTTTATAATTGTGGAAAATTGCGTGAAGTTCGAAGGGCCATGCAATGATTGGAATGTTTGAATGGAGCGCTGTGGCTGCACCCCTGCATGTGAAATGACGGACGTCCCCTCCGGCGTTGGGATGACTTTCCATCACAATAGTTCAGGTGTGAGGTGAATGAATCAAACAGACACTTACACCTCTTAGAGCTGGTTTTAGCCTACACACTCCACATGCTCCACACTGGGGGAAAGACAAAGTGAAGCAGCATGTTGAAACATTCGCTTCATCATCTGCTGTCTCATCACTTCTATACACAACTGAGTTACAGCTGCATTTTCATCTAGCAGCGCGAATCCTTGTAGGAGACTTTGTGCCGAGTTGGTTGAGCTGTCTCTCCATACCTGAGAGTGTCCAGTCGCCAGCTTGGATCCTCCAGTCCAGCAGAGAGCAGCGCAGCTCCTGAGACTCCTGGATGATTGTAGCTCAGGTCCAGCTCTCTCAGATGGGAGGGGTTGGAGCTCAGAGCTGAGGCCAGAGAAGCACAGCCTTCCTGTGTGACCAGGCAGCCAGACAAGCTACTCACACACACACACACGCACACGCACGCGCACACGCACACAGACACAGACACACACACACACACATACAATTACTTTTCTGGAGATAAATCTGTCCAATGTCCTCTGATGTTGAACTTGTGGTGTAACTGTTTGACCAGAGTAAAGCTGACCTGAGAGTTTCCAGTGTACAGTGTGGACTCTCCAGTCCAGCAGAGAGCAGCTTCACTCCTGAATTCCTGCAGATTCATTGGTACTCAGGTCCAGCTCTCTCAGACCGAGAGAGTTGGAGCTGAGAACTGAGGCACGAGAGCTTCAACAGGCAATCTCTCTGGAGCAGATGACAGCCATTCAACCTTACACCACACAAAACACTCATGTTAGGAACTGTGATTAATGTTTTAGAAGGAGAATTGAAACCCAAATAATTTACACACATGAACAAAATATAATAATGTTAATAAAACTGGATCTTTAAATATTTAAGAGTTAGAATTTCACATAGTTCCCTTAAAAATAGATTTAAAAAAGTATGGCTGTTGTTTAAATCTTCATAATAACTTTTAAAGTCCAAGCTTACTGTTTGATTAATGATAAGCAGAATAAATGTTACAACAACAAACCTCATACTGTCATTAACAAACTAAGAATGTGTGTAGAAAACATCCCTCATCCTCTCAAAAAAACCCTGTATTTCACCTTCCTAACCCTAAACTATCACCGTCCCGTACATGGGGGAGGGTGGCGGGGGCCCATTGCTATATTTTGAGTTCACGTTTTATAATTCTAAATAACACTGTTGCAGGCATATGGATCAATTTAGCAATATTTCCCACTAGACAACAAGGGTGTAACACTTCCAGTTGATACCAAAGTTCATGGAGGTTGGTCAATGAATGAAAATGAAGTTATATGCTCAGTTATATAGCTGTCCTCTAAGGTGGAACTTGTGATTGTAAATGTTTTTGACCTTTAAGTAAAAATGACCTGAGAGTTTCCAGTGTACAGTAGGGGCACTCCCCCAGTCCAGCAGAGAGCAGCTTCCACGCCTGATCCTGCAGATCATTGAAGCCAGGTCCAGCTCTCTAGAGGAGTTTGGAGCTGGAGAACTGAGGAAATTATCCTCACAGCATCTCTCTGACAGATGACAGCCATTCAGCCTTCACAAAAAAATCAAACCGAACGTGTAAGAAACAAATATAATAATAAATATTACCGCAAGCGGTGATTAACAGGGTCTGAGCAAAATTAAAAGTCAAGAACACACTAATGGAAGATATATAAATATGACAAATTAATTATGAAGGAAAGATCTTTGATAAAGATGTTTCCACTTAATTGCAATATTTTGCCACGGCTTTCAGGTGAGCTGCAAAGCAATGGCCAAATGTCATATGTTCAGCATGCTATAATCGGGATTCGAACTCTCAACCTAAGGAACAACTGTACAGTTCATTATCCCATTGAGCCACTGTTAACCTGAACTCCAGCCTCATTCACGATGTTCAAAAACGTCTATTGATAAGCATACATACACCATCCAGAAACCTCCAAGCACACTTCCTCGAGTGAATTAAGGGCGTTTCTTAAAAGCATATACCTAAATTAAACCTTTGTAGTCAACAACACTAACGGAAAAATATTAATATGGCAGAGTTATTTATATGAAGGAAAAATGGCATACTGCGTCTTGGCAGTCAGATTCTTGGAAACGAATGAGTCGGAATGTTGATTGCCTTGATGAATTTCAGGTGCTGTTCAATTGTTGTTGTTCTTAAATGATACAATGAGGAGAATGTCCCGTTTAGCTTGTTCTTATGCTCTAATCAAGATTCAAACCTCTCAACCTAAGGATATCACCATACACAACATGAACAACACATCCCATTTAGCCACTGACATTGCTGAACTGCATGAAGCCTCATTCACGTCGGTGAAAATGTCGTTGATAAGCACACAACATCAAGAAAACTCCAAGCACACCGTTTCACAAGGAATTATAGGGCTTTCTTAAAAAGACTACAAATCTGAAAATTGCACTGTTAATGGTATCCACTAATGATAGCCGTATGGTAAGTTATACAATAACAAATGGTCATATCGGCAAAATGGGTTGAGACTGTGGACGTTTGGCTTTTTTTATGAAATTGTGGGAAAAGTAAACATTTTTAGAGCAGAAGACCAGGGGTGAAAAAGATGCATCTGATTTTAGAGATTAATATGATGAAAGAATTTTGAATCCAGGTCAATCTTGTAAAGAGAAATAAGGCTAGCTTCATATTTTTTTAAATAGCGCCACCTTTGGGGGCAGTACCACAATTTGGGTTTATTTAGTAGTGGGGGGGGGGGGGGTTATTGGTATCCACCTAATAATATTCATATGTTTTTTTTATACAATAAAAAAATGGTCACAGAAGAAAAATGGCCTAAAGTGCTCCAACTTTATTGGTCAATTTTTCTCAAATGGAACGAAGTAAAACAAATTCTGTTCGATGATTTTTGTGAGGCTTGGTCTCAAGATTTTTATGTGGCGATTTTGGTGAATTTTTTTATTATATTTGTGGCCTGTGAATTCTTTTTATCGTGTTTAGCTTTATATTAAATTGTGGGAAAAAGTATCCATTACATTTTTATAAATGCATTCTCATTCTAGAGATTATTAAGAATTCTGAGTCCAGGTCAATCTGGTTAGGAAGAAATAAGCCTAATCTCATGATTTTTTACAATAGCGCACCACTTCGGTGTGTTAGTACCACAATGTGGGTTTATGGGTAAAGGGGGGTAGAGAGCCGTTTTCACACATGTCCTCGGTATTTTCGCCGCATTTGTATTATATCAGGAGATTAGACCCTGAGGGTGATTCACACTTGCTTTAAGATGCGGACATCGATGTGGTTTAGGACATCAGTATAACCAAACAGGTGTTTAGGGGGGTGCAAGGGGCGGAGATATGACGTAGGGTCTAAGTTTGCAAGAGGCCAGATAGGTGCGGCCGCTGTCACTCTAGTTTGTTTTGCTTTGACCAGACAGCATGGAGGCAGAACGGGGCAGAACTCATCACAATCATCTTAAAGGTTGCTGTCACGATGCATCATATATTCCGTGGCATCCACAACAGCCGAAGCATCGACTGATGAACGATTGGAGCATGAGTTAGAGAGAAATAGAAGAAATGACGAAGAAGAAAGGCGTTATGAACGACTGTGTTACCAGTGAAAGAGAGCACATTTTTTTGCTTCATTCCACATATAAAAAGCACTGGGAAAAATGTAGTGGATTTTTGTGTTTTAACTGAGAAAACGGGGAGTGGGAAGGACAGGATCCTATAATGTTTCCGCTAACTGTTGCCAATAATAATAATAAAAAAATTATATATTTTCTATATACGCTTGCAGTTGTTGATCTTCATACATTGTAATTTATAGTATGATGTGTACTTTTAGGGTTACGACAAGACTTATCTTTTAGCATTCAGCCAAATGACTCTGGAAAGCAGGGACAAACAATTAAATATTTTTTTAGCAACAAAGGTGTTGCAACATGACAAACTCCTTTCGCTCTTAAAGCAAGTGAAAAAAAGTCCCGGTGCCTTTATCGGGAGAGGGTTTTTAAAAATGAATACTACTGAACAAGGTCTGGTTTAAAAAACATTTTGTTAGACCAATTCTAAATTTCAATTACATTTTAAAAGATTTTTCCATTGACCATTCAAAATGTTTCTGTGAGGCTTTCAGGGATCTATCGTGTCCAAGGGTCCCTAGCACTGTCCCGTGATATGATTGAACTCATATATACTAAGTCAATAGATGAGATGCTTAAATGTGACTAAGATGCTTAAAAATGACTAAATTGAATAGTTAGTCTGAAATGTTGAATATTGAAAAAAAATTGTGCAGTGTTTTTAAATGGTTTTGTATATGAATATTACTTTTCGGGTGTACAGTACATGTTAGAAGAACAACTACAGAGTTTTTAAATAATATTTCAACTTTTATATTTTAGTATAATGTATATTGTGTTGTGTGTATTGTTGTATATGTTATTAGTGAACCTACAGAGATGTTATATATTATTATAACTTTTATATCGTGTTGCGGGTATTGTAATACATGTTATTGGTGAACCTACAGAGATGTTTTGGAGGATTTGAACACTGGCACCAGCCTCAGAAGACCTTCCTCTGAAGCAGAGTATTTCTTCAGGTCAAACAACATCCAGCTCCTCTTCTGATGACAGTTAGATGAAGACCAGAGCAGACCACTGAGCAGGAGAGAGAGATATATCCCTTGAGAGGCTTCCTGATGACAGGTACTTGTTGGATTCTCCTCCACTAGAGAACAATCGTTTCAGCTCCATTCAGACAGTGGAACAGATTGATGCTTCTCTCTGGAGGGAGGTCTCCATTTATCTTCTTCTTGATGTAACAGACTGTTCTCTGATTGGTCCGTGAGGTACTTCCTGTCTGTCCCAGCAGACCTCGTAAGGGAATCTGGTTGGTCTCCAGAGAGAGGCCCAGGAGGAAGCGGAGGAACAAGTCCAGGTGTCCATTCTGACTCTGTAAGGCCTTTGTCCACAGCACTTCTGGTAGAGGAAGAGTTCATCTTTCCTGGAGGTTGCTGGTTCTTCTGAGAGTAGATTGACACCAGTGTTGATGAAGTACAATAGGACATAAAGTGCAGCTAGAAACTCCTGAGAGGCTCAGATGGACAAAGCAGAACAGCTTGTCCTGGTACAGCCCACACTCCTCTTTAAAGATCTGGGTGACACCTCCTGAGTACACCACTGGCTGCTCTGATATCGATGCCACACTCTGCCAGGTCGGCCTCGTAGAAGATCAGGTTGCCTTTCTCCAGCTGGTTAAAAGCCAGTTTTCCAAGAGAAACAATGATCTCCCTGCTCTCTGAACTCCAGTCTAGATCTGTTTCAGGTCTCCCATGGTACTTCATGTCTCCCCGTATGGACTGAACCCTCAGGAAGTGGATGTACATCTGGGTCACAGTCTTGGGCACCTCTTTTCCTCTCTGGAATGGTTGGAAGAGGTCTTCAAGAACTGTTGTAGTGATCCAACAGAAGACTGGGATGTGACACATGATGTGTAGGCTTCGTGATTTCTTGACGTGGGAGATGATTGTGCTGGCCAGTGTCTCATCTCTGAATTTCCTCCGAAAGTACTCCTCCTTCTGTGAGTCGTTGAAGCCTCTCACCTCTGTCACCATGTCAACACACTCTGATGGGATCTGACGGGCTGCTGCAGGGCGTGTGGTTATCCAGATGCGAGCGGAGGGAAGCAGGTCGCCCCTGATGAGGTTTGTCAGCAGCACGTCCACCGAGGTGGACTCTGTGACATCAGTCAAGATCTTGTTGTTCTGGAAATCCCAGAGGTAGTCGGCACTCGTCCAGGCCATCCAAGATGAAGACAATTTGGAACCGGTCGTATCTGCAGATAGCTGCTTCTTTTGGTTTCAATAAAGAAGTGGATGAAGAAGTTCCACCAAGCTAAACTCTTTCCCTTTTCAGTAAATTCAGCTCTCTGAAGGTCAAGAGAAAATGTGAAGTGTATGTCGTGGTTGGCTTTACCTTCAGAGCCAGTCCAGAGTGAACTTGTGTGTTAAAACGGTTTTACCAATCCCGGGCCACACCCGTTGTCATTAATTGTTCTGATAGGTTGATCTCTTCTTCAGGTAAGGGTTTAAAGATGTCTTCACATGTGATTCGGAGTTTCCTCTTGGCTGGTTTCCTGGAAGCTGTTTCAATCAGTCTGACCTCATGTTCCTGGTTGACCTCTCCACTGCCTTCTCGCTGTGATGAAGAGCTCTGTGTAGAAGTCATTCAGACCTGTTGGCTGTCCTGCTTTAGCGATTCCCTCAAACTCATTCCTGAACTTCTTGCTCAGATGAGACTTGATTTTATGTTGGCACCCAACAGCAACAGCTCCTAAATGACAAAACCACAGAAGTCATAATTTAGTGCGTTGTGATTGGGATTTAAAATAAGTTTCCATTCAGTTTTGCCAAAATAAGAGTCTCTTACCATCCCACAGTGTGTCAGCCAGTTCCTCCTGGTTCATCTCCATCAGGCAGAGCTTTGTGATGTCTACCACTCCCTCTATGGCACGCCTCCTCTGCTCCTCCTTCTTACCATCCAACTCCTCCTCCTCCTCCTCCCTCTGGCTCTCTGAGCATTGTGGGTAATCTGGGTAGAGAACCCTCCAGAGCTCCTTCAGCTCTTTGTCTAGAAAAGCGTGTGCGTTCTCCTCAGCCCTCTGGAACAGAACAGACATCAAGGAGAACTTTACTCTGAACTAACTGAGGACATCAGAAGGATCTGTCCTAGATTCACGTCCTGCTGGTCTAAAGAGGGAAGCCTGGAGACTATTAGCACCACAAGTGATGCTTTTTATTCTTCCTTTAGAGCTAAAGTCAATAATCCTGTTGGATGTTTACACACCTTGATCAGCTCTGTTGGATGCTGCTGTACAGACTGAGCACTGGTAACCTTTGATCCCTCCTTGGTGTTTTTCTGTGGAGAGAAACACACACACACACACACACACACAGACACAATCTATTCATCCTGGCTTGTAAACACCACTATCAGTAGAGGTAGATCACAACGGTTTTCATCGTCTATTTGAAACTCCTACCTCTTCTTTCTGGAGGGCACACACACAGACACAATCTATTCATCCTGGCTTGTAAACAACACTATCAGTAGAGGTAGATCACAACGGTTTTCGTCGTCTATTTGAAACTCCTACCTCTTCTTTCTGGAGGGGTGTCCATCTTTAAATTCAGGAGGTCTATCCACAGAGTCGTCACTCTTCAAAGGTACACAGCTGGTTCCAGGGGAGTCTTCTCTCTCCTGCTGGACTCCTCTAGAAAATCAAGAGCCAGGAGGATTTAAGGAGGTTTGATAGAAGCTGTATTTTTGTAATCTCTGATAAATCCTCACCTCTTCTGAAAAGACTGCTTTCCATCTTTAAAGTTATGAGGTTGTTCCATAGAGTGGTCACTCTTCATGGAGACACAGCTGGGTCCAAGGGACTCTGCTCTCACCTGCTGCTCTGGGCTTCAACACAACACACACAGATTTTGCTCACACTGCAATTGTTATGCTGACAAGATAATTCTTCTTATAAGGCAGTTTCTAGGTGAGCATCTTAAACTTGTTTGAATCCTTTTTGTCCCAAATTATCTTAGCTAATTATATTAGCTAAGATATTAACTCTCGCTACTGAGATAATGCTTGAAGCTAGAGTTACAGTATTATAATGCTGCTTGATCAACTGACAAGTACTAAACTGCTTTGTCAAAGTCATAACGCCATATTTCAAGCATGTTATCCTTTTAACTCAGTACCAGGGAGTACATCAAAACAACACAACAAAAAAAATAGCAATTTCAGAAATTTAATCAATAATCAGAGATTCATCAGGAATTTCATCCAAAATAAAAGATGAACTGAACTGAAACCATCAACATCGATAACGTGTTAGTTATGAACAATCTAAAAAAAATACGCTAAAAAAGATATTTAAAAAATCAATATATCGCTTTTTTTAGCAACAAAAGAAAATGCGTCTTTTAGTATTAGAGCGCCGATGACGTCACTGGCATGGTAGGACTAGGTCGTTGCTGCAGACACGCGAACGTCTTTATACACTCCACGGCGGAAAATAGTGATTTTAATATGGCTGGTTATGCGTTTGAGCCTGTGAGGGACATGCCTGTAGTGTCCGACTGCCAACCAGCCAGGTGGAGAGGGATCAATTTCAGGCTCCAGCTCCACCTTCGGATCGTGTGGGTGTGACTGGTGTGCGTGTGGGTGCTGCCGGAGAATGGACACTGCCATTGAATCGGTCTGTTGCTGAGAGGTCCCGGGCAACCTTGACCATATAGCGCACATCCAGCCTGCGCGCTGTATAAAAACATTCAAGTGGAGGAGGAGATGGTATTTGTTTAACCTTTTGGATTGAGTCGAAATACTTTTTAATGTACAGTTAGTAATTAAATTGACCAAGGGGCTGTATTTAAAGTTACAAAAAGAATACAAAAAAACCCTGAAACTTTCAACGCAGCTCTAACGTCGCTTCAGGCGTCCACACGAATCCTAACACGAAACCACATAGGTCCAGTTTTATTTGAAACCACCCTGGGACCATGGACCTATTAAAAAACATGGTTTATTATCTGCCCAATAACATGGTTATTAAAGACATGGTTTCACAAATAAATCGGCTCCGGGTGGACGGGACCTGGAAGACAGGTTAGATGCACTTTGGGAGATACGCCCGCGGATGAGCATAGATGCGAGGCGGATTCACGAGTGTCACGTTTACTTTCTGGCGGATGTTGATGGATATTGCACAGATGCATCTTACTATGAAACTACTTCTTTGAGTTTAACTCCCTCTGCATCAGCAATCGGCTAGTCGGCGAACAACAGGGTGAGTAACTTGTGGAACTTCTGTTTACAGACCCGGCGTGGTTTAATTAGCAGCTTGGAAACATAGATCTGTGATATCGTCAGAGTAATAGTTTATACACTTTATGGTCGGAGTGCTAGCTTGTGGAGATTGACATGACAGGGGCTATCAGAGGGTTAGTCAGTTTTAAGGCTGCCAGCCATGTATTAAGGGCTGGTTTCCTATTCAAAGGTAGCCTGTGGAAATGTTTGATTACCCCAGCTGCCTTGGGCCTATATAATTCATTAATGCAGCCAGGGGCAATGCAATAAGATGATCCTCCTGTAGACCTCGTTGTTTGCTTTTCCGTAGCCATTTCAGCGACCCTCAGAGCCTGACTCATTACCTGCTATGGCTGTTCGAGCCACTGAGTAGGAGGAGGTTACCATGCCAGTGACGTAGCTGATTGTTGAAATACAACATGGCGGCGCCCTGTAACACTTTCACCGTACAATTTAATCCCTTTTAGCAAGTTCAGCCCTTTTTAGTTATTGTACCAATGAGAAGGCAGACAATACATCTGTTATATCAACTACACTTCCAATTTCAGTTCAGTTCATCTTTAAAGTTTACATCAGAATTTCATCTGTCGTATTACGTTCAATGCTTCCCGCAATACTTACAATTGGTTAATCAGACCCACCCCTACCAACCCACCTCCCCCCCACCTGACCTACCCTTCCATCCCCCCCACTTCTCCCACCCCACACCCCTTGGCCCATCCACCCTGTACAGGATAGAGCTGAACACACATTCAAGACCGGACACACACACACATATGGAAAGCCAAATGGGTCATAAACGCCTGCCCAGACGTGTGCTTTGCATAGGTAGACGAAATTTCATGTGTTTTTTGCGCATTTTCACGTGAAATATCGTGTGCCCAAAGTGAACACGAAATGTCACGTGCTTTTCTGCGCATTTTCACGTGAAATTATCGTCTGCCCAAAAAGTGAACGTGTTGACACGTTACCATTTGGCACACGCGAAATATCGTCTGCCAAAGACAAAGCTTACGCGTGCAGAATATGCAACTAGCACTAGATGGCGCACGTGGTCGCTTCTATAGTCTATGTTTGCACCTCGCGCGAGCGCGCACAGCTTCTGAAGGGAAACTGAACCTAGTAATGAATTTCTGAAGGCGTGGCTGTGTGCTTTGAGCGTGGGATTTCAGATAGTTATGCTAAAACAATATTTTTTTAATGTGGAAAATGAATGTGGGGTGTCATCCACACTGTCTAGGTCGATCAAATAAAGTAAGCTGGTGCTGAGAAGACCATTTGATTCCTATCATTCTTTGATTTGAAGTCTCACTAGCCGCGTTTACATGGCAGATCTATGCCGCATAGATTTCAATGCGGCATAGATCAGTTCCGAAATGTGTTCCGAATGAACTGTATAGCCTACATGGCAGTGACAAAAATGTCCGTTATGTCCCTCGCGCACACCTGACACATCTCTGGACCGGCGGCGAGATAATGGACGTGTTATCACTATCGGGGATTTTAAATTTAAATTTAATGAAAGCACAGCAGGAGAGAGCTTTTCTCTCCCTGCTCCTTCAAGAAAGAAGAAGAAAGAAAGAAAGTAATAGTAATCACCAGTAATTCGTAATTAATTAAACACCCATGTCCCGGCTCTTTAGCAACCGGACACGCTTACCGGACTACTTTAACGGAGTGAATAACAAAGACGTGAATCAGGCAAATAAATCCACTTTTCCTTGACAGCGGTGTGAAGTTCGGTGTGCTTAAAAGTACCGACGGAGCTCAGTGGGACCAATTGCGAACTACTTGCGGCGGCTCTAAGTTAAACCCCAATCTATGCGGAATAAAGTGTTATACATTGGCGATTTTAAAACGGGCTACACCACCTATTCTATGCCGCACAGATAATTGTATTCCGAATGAGGCGTATACATGACCATTTTCTATGCCGCATAGATGTGTCCATGTAAACGCGGCTACTGAGTGTTATGGGGTACATGCTTTATTCGGCAGAACTGATTGCTAAACAGATATGAGCTGCCGAGAAGTGCATCCCCCTGGTTGGATTGCTGCTGCTGCTGCTAATATGTGTTGTAGTACACATTGAATCAGTAAGGGATAATGTATAGTTCGGAGGTTGTTATTCCATCCAACCCCGTTGGATGGAACCCCGACGCGAAGCGGAGGGTTCCATACAACCTGAAGGGGTTTATTTCTCCATAACAACCGACTAACTTTATCCCGCTTATTACACGGCTTTACGAGTGAAATAAATAATAAACAATAGATAATAACCCACAATGATTCAGCAGCGACAAGGATTCGTCGGTAAAGTAAAGTAGCGCGGTAAAGAGCGCTGTCCCTAGCAACGGTCTGTTATGACGACGGTCCGTTATACAGAAATAACAGACCGCAGAACGCAGCGCTGGACCAATCAGAGAGCAGCATTCAATAGAGCCGTGTAATAAGCTATATTAACGCAATGCGCGGACCAAGGACACCCTTCTTTCTGACGTTGGCAGGAATATAATGAACCAGTCTATAGTTTAGTTCAACCTTGATAGTTTCTTGGCCTACTTGTATGGATGCTGAAATGACTTCAAGAAATAAATTATTTTGAGTATATTTACTTGCACTTTTTCAAACCAGACTATACAAGCGACCATTTGCGCCATCTAGCGCTAGTCGCATTGTCTGCACGCGTTCACTTTGGGCACACGAAATCTCGTCTGCACGCGTTCACTTTGGGCACACGAAATCTCGTCTGCCCAAAGTGAACGCGTGCAGACAATGCGACTAGCGCTAGATGGCGCAAATGGTCGCTTGTATAGTCTGTTTGAAAGTCTATGTTTTATAAGACGTCTTTTTTTACTGATGATTGTCCTCTACGAGTTGTATGTTGATCATAACAAATACACGTTCACGTTTGGACACACTAAGCACATTTCACGTTCTTTGTGTGCATATGTGAACATGTATTTCTCTACTCTTATTTGTTACAGATCAACATATAACTCGTAGAGGACAATCCATTAGTAGAAAGCAGTCATGTGGTCACTTCTATGAGTTACGTCCGAAAGCACAATTTGAAGAATCAGAAAGCACGTTATAAACCACTTTCGCTTTAATTGTCCACATATTAACGTTGGGGGAATATAATGAACAGTCCATGGATTACTCTTTCAACGTTGATAGTTATTTGCCTACTAGTATACGCCTAGATGATGATACGAAACCACTTAAAGAATTACACATTTGAGTATATTTACTTGCATCTTTCAAACATAGACTATACAAGCAACCACTTGCGCCATCTAGCGCTAGTCGCATTGTCTATGATGTTATAGTCTATGTTTGAAAGATGCAAGTAAATATACTCAAATATTTATTTCTTGAAGTCATTTCAGCATCCATACAAGTAGGCCAAGAAACTATCAAGGTGAAACTAAACTATAGACTGTTCATTATATTCCTCCAACGTCAGAATGAAGGGTGTCCTTGGTCCGCGCATTGCGTTAATATAGCTTATTACACGGCTCTATTGAATGCTGCTCTCTGATTGGTCCAGCGCTGCGTTCTGCTGTCTGTTATTTCTGTATAAACGGACCGTCGTCATAACAGACCGTTGCTAGGGACGACGCAGCCCCTCTTTACCGCGCTACTTTACCTTTACCGACGAATTCCTTGTCGCGCTGCTGAATCTCATTGTGGGTTATTATCTATTGTTTATTTAATTATTTTCACTCGTAAAGCCGTGTAATTAAGCGGGATAAAGTTAGTCGGTGTTGTTATGGAGAAATAAACCCCTTCAGGTTGTATGGAACCCCTCCCGCTTCGCGTCGGGGTTCCATCCAACGGGGTTGGATGGAATAACACACCTCCGAACTATACATTATCCCTTACTGATTCAATGTGTACTACAACACATATTAGCAGCAGCAGCAGCAATCCAACCAGGGGGATGCACTTCTCGGCAGCTCATATCTGTTTAGCAATCAGTTCTGCCGAATAAAGCATGTACCCCATAACACTCAGGTAGCCGCGTTTACCATGGACACATCTATGCCGGCATAGAGAAAATGGTCATGTATACGCCCTTCATTCGGAAATACAATTATCTGTGCGGCAGGCATAGATCTATGCCCGCATAGAATAAGGTGGTGTAGCCCGTTTTTAAATCGCCATGTATATATACACTTATTCCGCATAGATTGGGGGTTTAACTTAGAGCCGCCGCAGTAGTTCGCGCAATTGGTCCACTGAGCTCCGTCGGTACTTTTTAAGCACACCGGAACTTTCACGCGCTGTTCAAGGAAGAGTGGATTTATTGCCTGATTCACGTCTTTGTTGTTTATCACTCCGTTAAAGTAGTCCGGTAAGCGTGTCCGGTTGCTAAGAGCCGGGACATGGGTGTTTATTAATTACGGATTACTGGTGATTACTATTACTTTCTTTCTTTCTTCTTCTTTCTTGAAGGAGCAGGGAGAGAAAAGCTCTCTCCTGCTGTGCTTTCATTAAATTTAAATTTAAAATCCCCGATAGTGATAACACGTCCATTATCTCGCCGCCGGTCCAGAGATGTGTCAGGTGTGCGCGAGGGACATAACGGACATTTTTGTCACTGCCATGTAGGCTATACAGTTCATTCGGAACACATTTCGGAACAGATCTATGCCGCATTGAAATCTATGCGGCATAGATCTGCCATGTAAACGCGGCTAGTGAGACTTCAAATCAAAGAATGATAGGAATCAAATGGTCTCCTCAGCACCAGCTTACTTTATTTGATCGACCTAGACAGTGTGGATGACACCCCACATTCATTTTCCACATTAAAAAATATTGTTTTTAGCATAACTATCTGAAAATTCCCACGCTCAAGCACAGCCACGCCTTCAGAATTCATTACGGTAGTTTCCCTTCAGCTGTGCGCGCTCCCGCGAGGTGCAAACATAGACTATAGAAGCGACCACGTGCGCCATCTAGTGCTAGTTGCATATTCTGCACGCGTAAGCTTTGTCTTTGGCAGACGATATTTCGCGTGTGTGCCAATTGTAACGTGTCAACACGTTCACTTTTGGGCAGACGATATTTCACGTGAAAATGGCGCAGAAAGAGCACGTGACATTTCGTGGTTCCACTTTGTGGCACACGATATGTTCACGTGAAAAATGCGCAAAAAGCACATGAAATTTCGTCTACCTATGCAAAGCACACGTCTGGGCAGGCGTTTAGTGACCCATGTTGGCTTTCTCATACACACACACACACACACACACACACACACACACACACACACACACACACACACACACACACACACACACACACACACACACACACACACACACACACACACACGACAAAAATAGAAAAGAACTGGGGTTCTAACGACATGCTCTACTGTAGAGGGCATAGTAAATGTGGCTCCATTGGCTATCAAATTGTTTCTATTCATTTTTTTCCTCTGACATTGATCTTTCCAAAAAAATCTTTCAAATACTCACCTCTGCTCAATAGACTGATTTCCATCTTTAAAGTTATGAGGTTGTTCCATAGACCAGTCACTCTTCATGGAGACGCAGCTGGGTCCAGGGGACTCTGCTCTCTCCTGTTGCTCTGAGCTTCAACACAACACACACACACAGCTTTTACTCAGACTAATGATGGAGCCATGATACATCACTGCTGAGCTCTGAGATGGCCAGCTGTCACAGACAGTGAGATCCTCTTCTTACCTCTTAGCTTTGCTCTGGCGGCCATGTTTCCCAGACAGAGTGGTCCTAGAGGTAGGACCCCTCTCCTCTCTCTCCTCATCCATAGCAGACTGGAGACCTGGACACAAACACAACTACATATTCTTTGTAATGTCAGTGATTGTTTATTCTCTGCTTTTATACCAGCTTTATATTGTCTCTGTTTACTTTGGTCGAGAGGCAGGGTGGTCTTTCCTGGACAGAGATTCCTAGACACTCTCATTCTCAATGAGGGAGAAGATTTGGAGATGAGGTTTCTAAGAACAGCTGGGTCCAGGGAAGTCTGCTCTCACCTGCTGCTCTGTGCTTCAACACAATTTACACACAGCTTTTGCTCACACTGAGATTGTTATGCTGACAAGATAACTCTTCTTATAAGGCAGTTTCTAGGTGAGCATCTTAAACTTGTTTGAATCTTTTTTGTACTAAATTATCTTAGCTAATTATATTAGCTAAGATATTAAAACTTGCTACTGAGATAATGCTTGAAGCTAGAGTTACAGTATTATAATGCTGCTTGATAAACTGACTAAACTGCTTTGTCAAAGTCATAACGTCTTATTTCAAGCATGCTATCCTTTTAACTCGGTACCAGGGAGTACATCAAAACAACAACCACAAAAATAGCAATTTCAGAATTTAATCAATATTCAGAGTTCCATCTTAGAACTATTTAATAACTATTCATCATTCAACACAGAATGTCTCTTAGGAATTTCAAATATGTCTGATCAAGATCAAGTTTACCGTGCGGATATCCCTGTTGCTGGCCTAAACCATTTTGAAGCACTGACTTCCTCAACAGACGAAAAAGTAATAGAAGTAGGGCCTGGGCTATTTTTAACCTCAACCGCTTGACTGCCAAGCTGGAAATGTTTTGGGTTTGATCCCCAATGTCTCTAACCTGTAGCATACTATAGTAGAGCAAGAATCTTCTAAATAATTCAATATATGCATCGTTATATTTACTTTAACATTTTGAACGTGTTTTTACAGAAAACAAACGGTTATGATTAGATCGCCCCTGCCGCGTCCCCCCTCCTTTTGAACATGGACTATGGACTGTCTGACTGCCTCTGACCACTACGCACTTTATTAATGCACTTCAACAATGCACTTCATACGATCATACTGCATTCTATTTATGGACTATGGACTGTCTGATTCCGAAGATCACTTCAATAATGGAGCTTGCATTCTGTGTTTTTTATACAAGCACTTTTACAAGCACTTTAAAGAAAAATGAATTATTGCGCACTACGGGTTAGATGTTAAACTGTATTTCGTTTTACTAGTTATCCTTACTTGTGCAATGACAACGTTGAATCTAATATTGAATCTAATCTAAACATTCAAAGTTATAATATTTATGATATATCAGAGTTAAGTACAGTACCTTAATGTTCTTCCTGCCGTGATAAAGTGCACACCAAACCCTCCAGCTCAGTAACAAGGAAATTATGTTGTGAACTATCCAGTTAATCCAGTTTCGTTTTACGTCTTATCGGCTGTTAAATTACCTCACTCAGTGACGAAGAATAATTGCTTTATTAAAATACGAAAGTTCAACCAGCCTGTAGAGACATGTGAGGCCAGGGCCGTAGCTACCATTGAGGACACCGAGGTCAGGTCCACCGGTATTTGTTTCCTTAAGTTTCGTTTCTGTGATAACCGCGCAAAGGATTATTAATACGTGTTAATCCGCTGGTCCACCACTAGGTTGCATATATACTGTTATTGACAATGTAGTCTCCAGATGTGGATATAATTTGTGCTTATGAAGAAGGAAGGAAAGTGGAAGTGATGAGAAGATTCACTGCCCATGTATATACACAAGCAGTGAGATGGCCAGCACCATTGGGTTACCCCAACGAAGAGAGGATTAACATGAAGCAACAACATAGAGGCCTTCATCACACCACACACACAGCAGACCACACAACACACACACACACACACACACACACACACACAACACACACACACACACACACACACACACGACACACACACACACACACACACACCACACACACAGTTATACTTTCAGTTATAGTTTATATATAATATATATATATTATATATATATATATATATATATATATATATATATATTATATATATATGATATTACCGCATGTATATATATATAATATAGATTATATTTTATTTCATGATTACAGCACGCTCATACAAAGACACACTAAACAGTTTTGCCTAAAATAAATGTTTCTTCAGCAACACGGTGTGTGTGTGTTCTTTTCTTCTTCTGCTTTTTTTTTTGGAGGGGAAGAGGGGGGAGGGGGGCGCTGCCGAATGGTAATGACACCTCGGAATTTAAAAAATCCTGGCTACAGCCCTGAATACCATGTTTTATCACCGAAGAGACTAATAAACATAACAAATACATGAAGTAGAATATCTGTTTCTAGTGAACACCTCCATGTAGAATCCTCCTCCATCCTTTAAAGACAGATTTGCATTTTGTTTGCATGAGCACTTTATTTTGCTTCATTTTGAATGCATAAATCAGTAGACTCTCTACAATTCCAACGCTGAAACAGAGGACGAGATGAGGATGAGTCCCAACACAGTTCACCAGACGATTAAACACACCTCCTGCGGCCCCCATTTGTTCCGAAAGCATCGCGGTACCCTAAAGTGGATGTGAAGTGCGTCGTACTACGAGCATCGTACAGTTTTCACACGCCGTTTCCCCGAAACGCATCGTTGGGTAAGACGTCGTGAAAAATACTCGTGCTTAAACGACGGGCTTCCCAGGGTACTCGTAGATGCATAAAGAGCGTTGCTATAGCCAAGCTTGGCAGTCCACCAACTTCACATTCCGTGGTATGGATGTGTTTATTAAACACATCCATACCCATAATGTCAGCTTGGCTCAATATTTCGCAATACCCCAAAACAGTAGTTAACCCAATCATATTACTCATAGACTCACTGTTCGATTTAACACAGCAAAGAAAGAAGACATGTTCAGAAGTCAACAACATGTTGTTTATTGCAGCATTACTCTAAAATTCCAATAATAACATGCTAAAGCTAGATTGGCGAACACAGAGGTTGCGACGGATGTCACAAAGCTCTGTGTTCGTCATCTTACCTACTCGAGTCTTAAAAAAACAAAATGGCCGTCGACGGGTGATCTACTGATGAACCGTGTGTATAAACGTTCATTTTTAATACAACAATCTGTACAATTCTCAATGCCTCAATTGTTATATTTAAGAGCCTTAATTATCTACACCAGAAGAATTTCAGGCACTTTTAGCCGTTGTTGGTGGTTTAAAAGATAGCGATACAGTGTATTTACCCATAACAAATGCCCCAACGTTCCAAGTTTGTATATAGCGTGTTTGCATAGAATCGGCCTATACAGCCAACCGACAGAATGCGCGTCTATATATCATGACAAGAAACATATCCGGTGTTTGCAACGGAATTACCCTTTAAGAGGAGTTTTGGGAAACGCTGCTGAGCGTGGAGTGGCCAGGTGGAGCTAATAGTCGAATTAAACCCGCAGGTGCGTTGACCTTTGGTCAAGCGGTCGTTATGGCAAAGTTGTGCGCTGTGGTTGGGAACCCCAAATTTTCACGCCGCGTCCTGCTACTCGCGGTCCAGCACCTCCATCTAGTGGCCACTTGACGCCACTGTACCCCATTCTTCTGTCACACACAGCAATCTTCAGCCGGGGATCTCCATCCAGCCGGCGCCAGTTCGTAGTTTACAGCTAGTAGCTACCCAGTTCGTATCAGTCCTACCAGCATTCTCTAGTCCCAGTTCGGTGTTCCTGTTCTTTTGCTAACCCTCTCCCCTAGTTCTCCGTCCGTCACTCTGCCTGCCGAACCCCTGCCTGCCTGACTACCTGCCTATCGTCAAGTCCTTGCCTGTCTGACTGCCTGCCTGCCTGACACTGAACCCCTGCCTGCCTGACTACCCGCCTGTCGCCGAGTCCTTGCCTGCCTGACTGACTCCCTGTTGCCGAACGAACCCTCGGCCTGCCCGCTTGTTTTCGCCCAGTTTATGATCAACGCCGCGTTCCAAAAAAAACCCAGTGTTCCTTTTACCCGTCTCTGCCTCCCTGTGTAGGCCTACAATCTAGCGCTTTTGGTCCCTCGCCCGCGCTCCTTGACACAAACTTAGCATAAAAAAACATCAGGAGC
>OLKM01004539.1:2500-12500 GCA_900291075.1 Melanogrammus aeglefinus | reverse complement strand
CATGATGGATGGATCTATTCTGGTCGGTGGCCCTTTCTCTCTCCGTCGCCCCCTCCCCCCGTCTCCAACCTCTCCCCTGGGGCTCCATGTGTTCTCCCTCTGCCCGCCCTGCCTCCCCTCTGTGGCGTGGTCCGGTCCCGGCGACGTATGTCAGCCCCAATACACAATCGCTCTGAACTGGCTCCTCAAAGTGGCCTAAGTACCGTTCCTGTCTGAAGACGCCCGTGAGCGAGCGCGCGAGTGGCCTGACAGCCAATGGCGGGAAGGGTTCAGAGGAGCCGTGCTGGACCTGGAGGAACCAAGGCGCGTTCAATGAGAAGGCCCACCTCGACCTGAGAACCACAGGGGTGTGCAGAGAGGGTACCGCCTGACGCTGAGAAACCAAGGTTCAGGAGAGGCGCCGGTCGGACCTGAGGGGCGCTGCGTGCCTATCTTAAGCGAGTGTACCGCTCTGAGTGCGAGCCTGTTATGTCGCTCTCGCTCGAGGGCATGCGGCTGCGAGTCAAGAAATATGAGGCATTGAAATGCGGAGACGCTGGCCGATGTCATTTCAGCGTGCGCGCGCGAGGCGCAGCGGCCGCCTGGGCACTTAAACTTTGCTCTTTCTTGTCCTGTTCATCCGTTCGTGTCGGTCAGACGAGGATGATCAACTTTCATCTTTTTGTTTGGCCGACTGGTATCCAGATCACGCTAAGCATCGTAAAATGTCCTTAGTAAAAACCTCCAGTACTTTACATATAGCAGCATTATATAACTATCTTCCAGATTTGTCCTTGATGCCTTGTGAGAGCGCCAGCCTAGGCCATGCAGCATGCATGTATGAGCGTGCATCATGTCTCTTGGTCCAGTATGGTGTAGGGCTGTACGCGTATCTGTGATGCTGTGGCGTGACGGTGATTCCACAGAGTTCCACATCTGCAGAAGCAGCAGGCCAGAGGACTCCCACGGAATACGGACTGCAGTCATTCAGGGTAACTAAAAAAACCAGTGCTCAGCTGCCCAGATTTCACAGCTGGTCCTGGCACTACTCAACCACCTCTTGTCTTCTGGTTCCTCCTGCCCTCTGCGTCTCCGCTGCCATATGTCAACACTCTATAGGTATCTGCAAGGGTGACGTGTGAGCACAGAGGAGGATGTCCCCCCCCGTGTGCGTGCGTGTGGGCTGCGTCAATCGGCGTATGCGCTTTCATAATTCATGCGGTCGGTGCACGGGTCGTTTGTCAATTCCGTCTACAGAAGCCTCCGCCATGAAAAAATCTGTGTGAGTGTGTGAGTGTGTTTAGTGCAGGAGGCCCTTACGCTGCTCCTGCCTCCCTCAGTGCTACTTTGACCATTGGTCACATGGCCAGGCGAAGCAGGTCGTCATCGTCTCTTCGCTCTCTCCCCCCCGTGTGGCGCCATACCTTTCTCCCCTCACCTCCAGGGGCGATACCTGTGAGAGAACCGACGACAACAACAACCCAGCGTGTGAGCGCGTCTCGTTAGGCCTGAACATTGTTTCGCCGTCGTTTGTTCAGAACCTGAAAAATGCATCCCATGCGGGAAATGTTGCTCACCTTACGGCGGCGGCCGTCGCTCGGGACGTTGCAGCAGGCGGGTGTTGTAGCGGACAGGTCAGGCGACCCGATGACAAGGCCCGCGGCCCCGGGCTGGGCAATTCTACATCGCTTCGCCCTTTACGTCGCCGCGTATTAATGTCGCGCGGACCACTGCAATCACAATAAAAAAAAGTTTTTAATAGTACACGCCAGATGTCTTAAAATCCGGCCATTAATATACGAGGGAGTTCTCATTCTTGATTTCTATACTAACGATATTTGAATAGCTTGCGGGCGCGAACGGGCGCACCCCTGCCAGCTTCGTGAACTCTCGCGTCTTAACTACGAGCTGCCACGGTACAGCGCTGACCAGGGTGCGTAAAGTGCTCCGGGTCACTGCGCCTGCCAGTCAATCCCTTACCCGCCGGGTCATATGTTTACCGTGACGACGGACCACAGACGGCGCGGGGTTTTCCGATAGTACAGCCGGTCATAGGGTCGCCGCCGTTATTCAGTGTAGCGTCGGAAACCAAGCGTCGCGCCTATATTTTTAACCCGCCGTATCTATTACAGTTTTAAATGAATACACTAATTCACTTCCGTCTGCCAGACGCTTACTGTGCTGTCATTTAATTTAAGGGCTGGATTAACTGACTGGATGTCAGTCAGTTGAGTCAATGTCTCTTTTTTTTACTCATGTTAAGTATTCTTGGACCTGTGTGACCTGAAGGGTATGACCGGGCAGTAAACTGATGTATTGTTGTTGTTTACTGTTTACAGTTTCATTAAGGAACTAGCTAAGTAAGAGTGGATCATGTTAAATGACCGGCAGTGAGACCATGTTACAAGCCCGATATTAATCTGCAGCAAATTTATTTTGATGTCTCGCCATCTCTAACTATTCTATCTCTAATGGTTCACTCATTGCTGCCCTCTCTCTCGTCTTGAAGCATTTATATTGCTAACAACATCCTTGCTTGGCTAAGATGTATCCCTTCCTTCCTACACAATATTCTACATTTTTGGTCATTATGTAGTCAGCAGTACCTATGTGGGCAATTATCCTTCAACATAATTAATAAAACTAATCACATATAGGTCAGATGGGTAAATGTTATAATTTCTTAGCTCGCCTTTAAACCAAATGAACACCTTCTTTGGTGTGAGTTATTTTGCAAAGTTTGTATACTGGGAATGCACCCTGGGAAGAGAGACAGGACAGGCTGCAGCAAAGGCCTGGATGTGTCATCTGAAGCAGACGATAGTGGGTCCTGTGCATATAAAACAGCTCTCACCCAAACCTAAATGCAATCATGTCGCTAGGATAGCTGTCTGCACCACCTTAGTTGAACCTGGAGTTACTGCCGAGTCAGTGGCCTTCCTGTGATTGTTGTCTACCGGACCAGAGCGTGAGGTATTGCTGAAAACAAACACGCCAATCCATTGTTCCTCAGTGCTGAGCTCTCAGTCATCAAATGAAATCAGAACAATCATCACTGCCAAAACAAAATCATTCCAGACCGCCTGAGCGGGGAATCATGACATGGATTTGTAAGCCGATGAGATGATGATGATATGATGATGATTGATGTATGATGGTGCTGTCGTTGTGGTGATAAATATCATGATGCTTTCACGGTCATATATTCTCCCATCAAACTGGTCATTGAGGAAGCAGACAGTATGACTTGGAATCCCTGGACTTCTCTTGCAGTATCCTCTCTCTCTCCTCTCACTGTCTCTCTCTCTCTCTTCCTCTCTCTCTCTCTCTCTCTCTCTCTCTCTCTCTCTCTCTCTCTCTCTCTCTCGTTTAGCCCCTCTCCACCCTAACTGGACGGATGTGGAGGCTTTGAGTGCGCTCAGGTCCCGGGCCATGGATGATATCTATTCACGCCAAGCGTCCTCCCATTATTGTTACTACCCATCTGCCACTGCTGCCCCTCCCCCCTGCCATCGCACACCCTTCCTCCATAAAGTTGCTCATTTTCATTTGCGAGCGGTGAGCGAGAAAGTACGGGCTGACATGAAGCGTCTCCTCCGGCCGCTGTCCGCGGGCTGGCCCTGGGTGAAGCTCGGCCCTCGGACACAATCTACCGCCGTATCTCCCTCTCCGTCTGTCCCCTCGGTCTGTCCCCTCCGTCTGTCCCCCTCCGTGCTGCTGCGCTGCCGCTGTATCCCTCTCGTGTGCGTGCGCGTGCGTGTCTGTCGCCCCTCGTCCTGTCCCTCTCCGTCCTGTCACCTCTCCGTCGTCCCGTCACTCGCCGTCGATCTGTCCTATGTGTTTCTTCGCTCGCTGCTTCTTTGTGGGTAGTGCTTCGCCATTTCTGTAGCTGCCACGAATTCCCGAGAGATGGGTTAACTGTTTACACTTTGAATGAACGAGCGGGCTGGCTAATATTCCAAGATAGATTATAATGGGCGCATCTGAATTTGATTTATTGTTGTGAGATCGTTAGCCATATGCCCCCGGCGCGCCCCCCCCCCCCCAACCCTGCCCTCTCCTCCGGGTCACCCCCCCTCTCTCTGAACGCTCAAAAATCACCGATTACTGAGCGAGGGTATTGCAAACACCTTAGCATGCGCCCCCTAATGAATCCTCTGCTCGACGCGGCCTAGAGGGAAACGGACAATAGATCCCCCAAATGAGGAGAGCGAGACAACAACTAAAAGCCTGATGGGTTTAATGGGTGACGCTCCAGTTGTGATTCATCGTATTCACACTGCCCCACTGGAGGCGGGGCCTAAGATTAGGAGAATTTGGAACATGTAGCCCGTCATGTCTCCACCAGCCAGACTCATCAAGTTTGTAATGGAAAGGAAACATTTTGAAATGACAGTTGGTAGTTGATCCTACTGGTTGGTACTTGAATTGTTAAGTACTCTATTCTATTTATGTACTTTATTTATATCTACTTAAATGGCACTGTGAAAATCTCTCGTTTCTAAAATAAGTCTTATTATGCCGCAAAACCCAAGAAACAAACAAACGTGACCATTGACGCAGACGCTTTATTAATGACCCATCTCGACTGAGTTGGATGAGGAAACTCGACACCTTAACACTTTTTAAAAAGAAGATAATTTACTTGGCCTCGTTTTTCTACTCCCCTTCTTGCCAGTTTTCAAACGAATCACTCTGAGACGTTGAGATAATTACAACAGAGGCTCAAACGTATCTGAAAGATACATCATAAATTATTTACATTGCCTGGCAACATTTACATTATCCGCCTTCATGCTTTAGAATAATATAATCATCAACTCTGTACGCTCTCGCCCTCTCCCCTCCCTCTCCCCCTCTCTCTCTGGCTCGGGGCCATGTTGTATTAGATTGTAATCTCCGGCACTGTTCGCTGACACAAACTTGATGTGTCACAGTGATTGGCGTGGCAGAGATGACACGACGGACCTGCTTTCCTGAGACTAGGCTGACAGATAGTCGGGGGGGGGTTTTAAGGTCTCCTCTCTGTTGGACCCCTCCCCCAACCAACCCCCCCCCCCCTCCTACAACAGCGATGGCGGACCGGTCACCTGTCAGCGCAGGTGACGGCTCGTCAGGGTCCGGACCAAGGGGCAGCCGGTGGATCATGATGGGATGAGCAGCCTGGCAGAAGACCAGCCTCCTCTCTCTTTCCATCCCGCTGCAGAGAGGAGAGTGGCTTCTGTCTGCGCCAATCAATCATGCCGTCCCTCCCCTCCCTCCCTTCCTTAAACCATCGTCCCTCCCCGTAAAACACGCTGACGCTGGGATGAAGGGCTGGAGTGATGAGTGGTCCGTGGTATTCTGCTGGACATGCAGTTGGTTGGTTAGCTTGGTTTGTTAGTCGGTGAGTTAGGCCCTAGGAGTCTCGCCTTGCCGTCCAGCCCACAGGTTGACTGATAAGATAAGTGTACAAACATTCTTAAAGTTGATCCAGGCTTTCCAACCCGGGTAGGAGGTTGTCTGTTCCGGGGAGTGATGTCGAACCGTAGTCACAAGTCATGTTTCTAATCTTCTGGCCTTCTTCAGGTTCCTTAAAAGACTGCCAAGCGTGGAGGGAGCATGTGGTCCATTCAACACGTCAGGCGATGTCAGGAAGGAGCACTGAGGCATGCTGGGGTAGATGACCGGACGAGCTGACTCATGCAGTAACTTAGCGACAGGCGTTGCGTCACTCTGCAACAACAAAAGAACCCCGCCGTGGTGCTGGTTCACCCACACACACACACACACGGGTACAGTATGGGTCACACATCAACCACTAAACCAAACCTGTGAGCAATATAGCATGGTTAGCCGGAACCAACTGTTCAGGGGTGGATGTTTGAAGTATGAAGATGTGCCTACAGGAAGTGGTGTATAGGTATTTGTACTGTGTATGTGTTGTTTTACAGAAAAAACTAAAAGTATTCCATTTAATATGAGTATATTATTGATATACCGGTATATGTTTTTACTGGAGCTTGTGCATTTGTCTACGTATATTTTTTGCTCTCTGAATGTTTTTAAGATTCGATAGTAGATTGAAAATGACATTATATGTTCCAGAATATTATGGTTTATATTTTATGTGATATATTTGTGATAACAAGATTGAATCTTTTGTCTAGATTTCTAATTTCTGGGAATGACACACACATGCCAACACATACACACAAACACAAAAACACACAAGCACAAACGGCACACACACACACAAAACAACACACGCACACAACACACACACCACAACACACACCCACACACACACACACCAATCACACACATCACACACACACACACACAGCACACCACACACACACCACACACACACCACACAGGCGCACGTACGGCTGCACGGCATCGGCGCAGTCGGAGCAGCTGCAGCCCAGGTTGTCCGCGCTGCTCACCTTGCTCTGGAGGAGCAGAGCTCGGGGTCCCTCGGGGTCCTCCGCTCGGTCCTGTCAGGTAATCTACCAGTCCCCACAGTGTCCGCGGGCATCCCTGCGGCAACCACGGCTGTCACTTTATGACTTTCTGATCTGTAATCATAAGACTCCTGTCAGCACACACCGGCTCCTCTTCACATCCTCCACCACCCACCCACCACCACCAACCCTACGCCCCACCACCACCACCATCCACCACACACCACGACCACACTCCGACCACGCACCATCATCACCACCCCACCACCACCACACCACCACCACCACCACCACCACCACCACCACCCACCAATCCATCACCACACCACCACCACCGACACCACCACACCACCACACTCCACCACACACCACCCTCACACCTCACCCCAACCACCACCACCCTCACCACCTCCACCCCGCTCCCTACCAACTCTGATAGTCCGCCACCACCATCACCGCCAGCACCACCACCACCAGCACCACCAGCACCACCACCACCAGCACCAGCTCACCACCACCACCACCACCACACCACCACCAACCCCACCACCACCACCACACCACCACCACCACCACCACCACCACCACACCTCCACCACCACCACCTCACACCACCACCACCACCACCACCCTCACCACTCCACCCACCCCACCACACCACCACCCCCCACCACCTACCACCACCACCACCCCACCACCACACCCACACCCACCACCACCACCGCCTCCACCACCACACCACACCACCACCACCACCACCACCACCACCACCACCACCACCACCACACACCACACCACCCCACCTCCACCTCCACCACACCACCACCACCTCCACCACCACCACCACCACCACACCAACACCACCACCACACCACCTCGCACCCTCCACCTCCACCACCACACACCACCACCACCACCAGCACCGCCACCGCACCGCGCACCACCAGCAACCAACCAACCACCACCACCACCACCACCACCACCACCACCACCACCCCCCACCACCTACCACCACCACACCCCTACCACCACCTCCACCACCCACCGTCATACCCCTGTCTTCTGCAACAAGCATCTCTCGGTAACTGGATGCAAGAGTGTGTGTGGTGTGTGTGTGTGTTGTGTGTGAGTGTGTGTGAGTGGTGTGTGTGTGCGTGTGTGCGTGCGTGTGTGTGTCTCTACAAGTGCAGGTTAAGTGATGCAGCTTGACTCTAAACTCCGTGTCACAGAGGTACGCAAGCGCCCCAGGGCTCCGCGTAATAAGACCCACCCCCCTCTACTTGTACTAATGCCTTCCCCCTTTGCATTATGCAGGCAGCAGCTCCGGGGTCGGGGGGGGGGGGGGGCGTCAAACAGGTAACAAGAGTTTTGTAAATGACATTGTTTATTAAATACTGCCCATGATGTCTCATCATCTCCAAAGTCTTAATATAATCCAATGTCACGTGCATTTGGACTTTACTTATCATATCTCAAATACTTCAGAGTATAGACCTAACAGTATTTAGTAGGACAGTGTACAGTTGTCGGTGACAGCATCAGGGTCCGTGTTAAAGTAAGGGTGCAGCAGGTACAACAACACCAGTCCTGCTTTGAGTCATGTTTGCAGAGGCTTGTCCCTTCTCTCCTCTGGCAGGTGCCATGCGGGCCAGGCAGCACATCTCTTCACGCGCGCAGCTGCAGGTGGCGACTGGATCGGGCCCCCTTCTGCCCGCCCAGGGTCCCAGGGTCACCCTCACACGGGACATCTGGAATGTAGACACGGACAAAACCCTTCGGTTGTCGTCGAAAACGGCTCCCATCTCTCTGCCCCCTCTCTGGAGCTTGTAGTTGTCTCGGCGAAATTCCACGGCGAAATCCGGACCCTTTTGAGTCATGCTAGCCAGACGGCCGGGAAGGTCTGCACTCCGTAACACTTGAGCTCTTTCTTTATGTGTCTCACTCTTTGTCGTCCCAAGGCTTGAGCCTCCCCTAAAGTCAACAGTCTGGTTAATTAACCAGCGCCGACCAGTATCATATAAGCCTGGCCCTTGTATATTCAAAAGCTGCGGACCAAGTCAGTTAGCGCTAACGGTTAGCCATCTGTGGCCACAATGACCGTGTGAAGTGTTCCTTTTTTTTTTTTCCTGCTGGCTGGTTGATTTAGCATATCCTTTTTTTTTCTCCTCTCTCAGAGCGCCCACAAAGGGCATCTTAATTTCTCCAAATGACTTTTTTAAGTAGTGTCTGTGCTCTGCGTGACCCAGCTGAATGACAGGCCATTCCACTCCTGTTCACAGGGAGGGACAAAGTGTTTATTGCAGCCTCTGGTCAGGTTTTTGTTTTTCCCACCGCAACCGAGACACACCGGCGTTTAAACCACGGAGGTTTTAAGTAGCCGAAGCCCAAGTGCTCTCCCAGACTGAGGGATGAACATCTAAGCGTTGATTCACAGATTGAGCACTGCAAAGTAAAACTGCAAAAAGAAACCAGTTTATTGATTGATTATTCTTAGGCATTGTCAAATTCTGGTGACTGGTTGTCTCCAACACACGGCTCAGAGCCGGTACCTTTGGCGTGGCCTGCCAAGCCCTCGTAGCATGGCTAGCATAGCGGCATCGTAGCGCCTAAAGTCCCCGCTAGCCGTTTATCCTGTTGTGTGCAAGCCAACTGGGTGAAGGATACTCCTCTTGTTCCCCAACCAACGAACCTAGGTCCCATCTGCTCAACAGAGAGGCACAACATTTGTCAACGTAGACTGGATAATGGCTTTGGCATCCTTAGTATAATCTCAGCATAATCTTCATTTGTCCATTTTTTGGCATCGGGAACTCTTGTGGGTTTGTGGAATCAGTGGAGACTCGCGAGTCGGCTTTCTTTTGTTCTTAGTGTGCCCGGTCGTGACTGCTGGGTCGTGTTAGCGTGACGCCTGCGTATTTATATTAAAACCAGGTACATTTCTGCTTACCAATTATATAGGACAAAAATTATGAAAGCGAAGAAGCTACACATTAAATAGAAAAACACGCATTATGCACATTATAACGTCTCCAGTATTAAAGTACAAAAGTATTGTTATATCGAAAAGTAAAGCATGTGGGGAGTGTGTAAGAAAACTCTTATTGCGGAGCTAGGTTGAACCTCAAGTGAAACGCCTCTCGTTGCTGCGTATGATCTCATTTCAGACTTAAACACACACGCTCTGCAAAATTCGTAACCGATGAACTGATCAGTTCCATTGACGACTCTAGCCGGCCATTTGTCAAACGATCTTCAATGATTGGACGCTCTACAAAGGACGTCCAATCAAACCAAAGCGCCACACCTCCCCAACTTTCTTCTTCTTTTTTTTTACCCCTAATGCATGTCAAGACAAAATGGGGACAAAATTCAAATGAGGGGCCTTCCCGGTGGCCCCGGCCTCCCATTAAGGGCCTGTGCTGGCAGGCCGCTGCTCCCCCTGTATGTGGGTCAACACTCCACAGGCTCCCCAGCTGTGAAGCCCAGTCAGCTTGTGCCTTTTCGCCCATGCCCGCCAACATTGCTCCACAACAAACAATATCACAGCTTTTAGCACTCAAAATGGAGGTTGCACC
>OLKM01004538.1:0-21699 GCA_900291075.1 Melanogrammus aeglefinus | reverse complement strand
AGAGTCAGTGGCGTCGTTGTTCAAATGCTTTTTTAAGGGCGCAGTGCATACAATGCGTCATGCGATCATACGATTGCTTCGTGCACCTCGCGCATACACTTTCTTCTCTCCATCTACACGAGACAGCAAGTTCCCATTTTGCAAACCATACAATAATTACAGAGGACAATAAAATAATTAACACACAAAGGAATCAAATTGGTGGGTGTACCATAAATGATAAAATAATAATATTATAAGTATTATATTTTGGTCCAGCTGGCTGAAACATTACGGCGATTTCCTCCAAGGTCCGCTTCAAACGGTAAGCAATTTTGTGGTTTCTCGCCATCCCCATATAAATGGCCAAGCGCGTGTCTTGACTGCTCTGAACAATCACATCGGTATCTTCTGTGTTGAACCTTCATTGCGTGCGCCTGCAAACCCGCCATCATAATAGCAATCCGCCATGGAACAGCGCCGACGTTCTAAGGGTGATGCGAGAATAACGCTCTGATGGTGGTCATTGCACGTTAGCCCAAACCACACCGTAGCGGGTAAATTAGGCCGGGGGGGGGTGCCTGCGTTCAACCAACCCTTTGACACTTGCGCCTGCGGCGGAGAGTGTCATTTTATCCTGCCTGTAAAACTAGGCGATAGCGCGTAGAACCGCCCACAAGCTACTTGCGGCTTTGCGCTTTCCCACGTTGCGTTTCAAAGACCGTAACAATAGGGCCCCTTTACCTTGTTAGTTTAATACTTATTGGCTAAAGGTGTGTGTCAAAAAGCTTTTGTCAAAAATAAGTCATTCCATAAGGTTACATTTTTCGTGTCTTGACCTATGAAACACATGGCTAATTTTAATATCAAATTGACCATGTGCTGATGCCGCAGAAAGCAAGCTGATTGACACGCCCTCACACGCAGTTAGCCACCTGTTATGGCGTGTCAATTCAAGCTTTTCAGGCGCAAAAAACCTAACGTTTGCTACGTCGTTTTCGTTTGTTGGGACTGAATGTGAAAACATGCCGAAGCGAAAGACCTCCTTTGAAACGCGGAATACAAAGAACATGGATTTGTGACAAAAAGTAAGGAAGGATGAGTTTCGTTTTTTTTGTACATTGGCTCGAAAGCGACCGTAGAACCAGGAAGGCAGCAAAGGAAAAGCACTACGACAGACCATGCTACCACTGAGACAAGCAGCGAAGCTAACAATCGGAGTGCGCAGGTGCCTCTTCTCTAGTTCATTTTTCACGACGGTCATGCATCCGTCAGATGCACAAAATCGCTGCTGCAGAACACTAAAAAGTTACCATGCTGTTAAGCTACCACCATCAATCACAGGAGTGTATACGTGAAACAATAAGCGACCGATGAGATCTACAATGACCCGCAATAGCAAAAGGTGTGACCTGTGGTAAACCAAAAGCTAAAAGCTTTGTGTTGAAAATGTCTTGGCGCCTGTTACTCTGTCCAACATCATGTGGAACTACATAAAGAAAATGATCTGCCACTACTCAGTGGCAACGGATGCATCAAAACAAAGGTATGACCAAGTTTTCCCTATTGTACTGCGATCTTTCCACTTTGGAAGAGGCATACAGCAGTGCTGTTGATTTTTACAGTGACAGCGATGAATCATCTGAAGCTGTAACAAATCAGCTGCTGGATAAACTTAAAATGCCGGCCTAGATTTGGGAAAGAATGTCGGTCATAATGCAGCGACATGCCACTGTCTACGGAAAACACAACAGCATTTATCAGAAACTGAAGCCTGCTCAAAAGGATGGTGGTTGCTGCAAACTTTTAGCTCAATATCTACCAATGTCTACAAGATATGCTGCAGGCAGTCGTTGCATGTTGACGTTGAAATGTAGTGCTGAAAAGTATAGCAAGCCATTTTTAGCATGGTGCCTCTGCTAGCAGAAAACGGCACAGCTGAAGGAGTGCCTGCGAGTTTGTGTGAAGTTAGGAATGCAATCTGCTGCGGCACTTTGTCACAAGATGGTTGTAGTCTGCTGCCATCTCTGGACAGAATCCTGAAGTACTGCCTAGCCCGACTAGCTACTCCGGATTCTGGGTGAAGAGGTAGCCCAGCGTTTTGTGTAAATACTGGTCAGAGAGGAGGACTGAAGTTGCCGCAGGTATTTCTTTTTCTCAACCACATTCGTGAAGGGTGTTTTCATTTTACTGCAATTTGAATCAACTTGAGGCCCAAGCCATTCAGCGATCACCTTGTGTTTGTGGTCATGACTGAACTGAAAGGAAAAACGGAGAGCAGGCTTTAAGGATAACTTCTTTGGCTTTGCTGTGAACAACAAACGAAACAGCTGACCTCCTCATCAGGCTGGTGAAGTGTAAGGCTGATGTCCTTGCATTCTAATGAAAGAGCCCAGAAATTAGTGATGAAAGATATGACTGCTCTGAACAGCTTTCATAGTAAAGCTTAGACCATACCTTACTTCTGGAAAGGTTAGAAAACTGGTGGGGCTTTCAAAGGCACTGTCTTAAAATTGGCTTCAGTCCTACCTACAAAATAGGAACTCCTTTGTTTCATTCCGACTCTTGGTATCAGAATCAACCAACGTGACATGTGGAGTCCCACAAGTTCGATCTTATGGACCCTCTTTATTAAACTATCTACATACTCCACTCAGGGCAATCATGCAAAAAACAATATTGACCATCATTGCTATCTGATGACACGCATATCTATGTATCGCTATCACCAAAATGACATCGGCCCATAGATCGCCTTGTCCAGTTGCATTGAGCAAGTGAAGGAATGGATGTGCCTGATAATTTCCTCACTAAATAGACAAACAGCAGATGAATTGTTATTGGGTTCTAAAACGGAAAGGCTATAAGTAACCCAAACACCTTCACTCTTGTCCCTGAAAACCTCAATCAAAGCCAGAAAATCTAGGGGTTATCCTGTGATTCGAGATACATTTTGAAAGTCGACTCAAATAATCAGTTATCAATCGGCATAATTATCACCTTAAAAAATAGTAGCAAGACGAGAGGGCTCATGCCACCGAAGACTTACCAAAAACTTGTAACATGCCGTTACTCACTAGTTAAGCTTTGATTACTGCAATGGTCTCCTCACAGGTCTCTCCAAAACACAAACTCTGAGGAAGCTTCAAAGCTGTTCAGATGCTGCTGCTAGAGTTGCTAACAAAGGACCAGATAAATTGATCATATTACACCAATTCTGAAGTCGTGACATTGGGCTTCCTGTAAGGTCAAGAAATTAGATTTTAAAATCATGTTGCTAACCTATAAATCCCTACATGGTTTAGGCACCAAATAGTATTTAATCTGATATGCTCGCACTACATCAGCTTTGCTAGACACTAAGAGCTCTGAGACCAAATCTGTTTAATTATCCCCAGAGTAAACGCAAAACATGGAAAGCAGATTAGTTACATGCAACAAATATATGCATGGAATAAACTCCCAGAGGATTTAAGAGCTTGCCCACAGACTCTGAGCACTTTAAAAACAAGACTGAAATTTTAGTGTTGCTATAGCTTTTCTGATAAAATCTATAATACACTGCCACCTTTCTTAAAAGCTTTTTTAACTTGCCATTATTTTCTATTTTTAAACTAAAATGCCTTGCTTTCTAATTTTACCCATTTCTTGCATATGTTTTTCTTACTTATCCTATGATTTTATTTTATTGTATACCATGTTTATCCTTGCCTGCCCTTGCCTAGAATCTGGGTGAGTCCCAGAGAAAGACCAAGCGCCTTTCAGGTCGGGTCGAATCCCAGAGAAAGCAGTTCTGTCTGGGTTATAGTCCCGCACGTCTGTCCTGGTGTTGAGTCCCAGAATAAGGCCGTTAGTTGTGTTAAGAGTCCTCGACTTGTGTCTGGGTTATGAGTCCTGGAATCTGGGTTAGAGTCCTAAATAGGGTCCGGAATTGGATCCCAAGCAAAGTACATGTTTCCAATAAGGTCGGCTTGGAGTCCCAACGTGGACGTGTACCCAGAGAGTGTTGAATAAGGCCTTTGGTCTGGGATTGAGTCCTAGAGTATTGTTTGTTGAATAAGGCCTTTGGTCTGGGATTGAGTCCTGAGAATGATTGTTTGTTGAATAAGGCTTTGAGCTGGGTTTGAGTCCTAGAATATTGTAATAGCATGTTGCGATCAAGTGATTGTTCATCTTGCTAGTTTTTCAATGTGATACGTGTCCTGATATATAACTTAAGGACGCGGTTTGCCTCAGGCTTTGTTTTAACGACATTGTTGGACAAGGATGAACACCGTAACTTTGTATTGAATTCACTGTGAGGTTACATGAATGCGCCTAGAGTTTTTTGGTTTTGTGCTATGTTGTTTTTGATCCCCGGCGATTGAATTCTGATCTTAAATACATGCCTTTGTTTACTTCTCCTTATTTCTATTTTACAGAGAAATACATTGCACTATTGTTATCTACTTTCTTGCATACGTTTCTTTAACTTATCTATTGTGTTTAATTTATTGCATAGCAATGTTTATAGTGAAAGCACTTGGTCTGCCTTGTGTAGAAAAGTGCCTATATAAATAAAGTTTGCCTTGCCTTTGCCCAACGTTCAAAGCTTAGCCTGACCACTACAGGCCTTTTGAAGAATACTCCTGATCGCTGTCCAGGCCTGCTAATCTGAAAGACATGATCTGATGTAAACTCTAAGAAGGAATATGCGCGTGGTTGGAAGCGCGCAAGTTCTTCAGAATGGAAGGTTGCCAACATGGTGAGAGCGGTATCTTGCAAAGACTATTCCACAGCGAGAGTGTCCCACTTAAGAAATTCTGAGGAAGTTCCGGTGCCCTACATCTTTCCTCCATCCCCTTAGCCAACCCGTCTCACCGAAAATGACGCATGACACTTGTCACTTATTAATCTATTTTCGTGATCAGGCACACTATTTCAAAAATTTTCGGTCAAAAAAGCACAATTTCAACTGTGCATGGAACATCCGCTTGGACACGGACTTGCGGGCATTGTCTGTGGTAATACCAACTACAATATGACACTTTTGGCCACCCGTTTCTACTTAAAATTGTACCTTGATAAACTAACAATATGACGCTTTGGCCACCTGTTTCTCACTTTAAAAGTAGTCTGCTGATAGACTAACAATACGACCAGCTTGTGGCCCACCCGTTTCTACTTTCGCCTTGATTTTTGTTTTCTGAGAAAATTGAACAAATCCACGGATATATTAAATGCAGGTGCGCTGCTCTGTAGGCAAACCGCGAAGGAAACAAGGGAGCTGCTGCATCTGTTTTCTAAGAATGGTAATGTCTTGATGTTTTATTGCACCGAGCCAATCTATTGTCTTGTTCTTGGCTATGTGCATGAAAGTCCGCGCGATGCTCGCAAGTCAGTGTCCCGAGCGGAAGTTGCCTCACAAGTTTGAAAATTGTGCTTTTTGACTATGAACAATTGAAAATATTGTGTCCCTGATCACAACAATAGATAAATAACGTGACAGTGTCACATTTTCGTGAGACCGGTTTGTGTAGCAATGCACATACAGACGTGATTTCAAATTGATGAACCACAGCCTGGAGAAAATGATAAGAGAAATCGACCTGGAAGTGGACAGTGGTCAAAGCAGAGCTGCAGATTTGGCATCAAGTCACAACCAGTGCCAGATATACAAGAAAATCTTCTGATACAAGAAAACCGTCTGGGAAGCAGCCAGAAAGCGAGCATGAAAAGTAATCGCATAAATAAGAACCGGGTCATAGTGTCACAGGTGAAGGCCATGAGAGAAGTAGTGGGTGTGTCTGCGCCGGCACGTGGACCGGCGCGGAGTGTCCATGGCCAGCACTGATTACCGATGCTTTGCCATGTGTGGTAAGTGAGCAGCCGCTGGGGGGAGGGCTGTAGTGCTTCATCTCTTTCATTTAGAGCAGCGCTCGGTGAGCGAGGCCAAAGGGTTGGAGCATGCTCAGACTGACATGGAACGAGGACACGGCCAAACAACATAACGCCCAGAAGACCGAGGTGAGGCTGAACCCTGTCGCGGGCGGAGACGAGTCCAGTCTAGCTGAGGCAACCATAAAACCTGGCTGGTGGGAGCGATCAGAGAAATCGGCGCGCGCGAGAAGGACGCTCATCAGCACGCAAGCGGCCGACCCTAGAGGACGCACAAGTGCGAGAGAGGGAAGGCCGTGGAACCAGTGGAGGTGGGGACGCGTTTCTCACCCTTCCTCCAGCTAAAGTACCTTTCCTACCCCCTCTGAGCAAGGAATCGCCATAGAGCAATCATGTGAACAGCCAATAGTTTGGATGGGATTATTTGAGTGGTCCAGTGAAATTTTATTTCTTTAATCCCTTGATTGCTTTATTGTTTAACCGCCACTGGTTGGTTTGTGATTTTGGGGTTTTTTGGAAAATATTTTAAAATTAATTCCCCCCCCCCCCCCCCCTCCCCCAAAAAATCAAAACTGTTTGATGCCCCTGTAAGCCGAGTCAGCTCAGTACTGATGGACTAAACATCCTGACGGTTACCTTGTGTTCTCCCTTTCTCTTAAAGTGACCTGACTGCCAGTGGTATTGAGCTGCCTGCCCAAGAGCTCAAACCACGGTCCCTCACCCACAGAGTAAAAACACACAGACTCTTTTGGAACTCTTAACAGTATTATACCACTGGCAGTCAGTCACTTCAAGAGAAAGGAGACACAAGGTAACGTCAGGATGTTTAGTCCATCAGTCTTCAGCTGACTGGCTTAACAGGGCATCAAACAGTTTCGATGGGAGGAGGGAATAATAATATTTCAACCAATATAACAAAAGCCAACACAAGCGCGCGGTTCACAACAAATAGAAAGCAATCAAAAGGATTTAAGAAATCAAAGGATACAAGAAATTAAATTTCCACTGCAAACTCAAAATCATCCCCATTCCAAACTATTGAGCCTGTTTCACGTGATTGCTGCTCTATGGGAATTCCTTGGCTAAGAGAGGGGTAGGAAAAGGGTACTTAGCTGGAGGAAGGGTGGAACGGCGTCCCACCCTTCCACTGTCTCCCACGGCTTCCCTCTCTTGCACTGTGCGTCCTCTGGGTAGGCCTGGTGTGCCGATGGCATCCTCTCTCCGCGCAGCACCGATCCCTGTCGCTCCACAGCCGTGTTAGGTGCTCTCAGGTAGACTCACTCGTCTCCAGCCGCGACGAGCGTCGGTTTCACTCGATCCTTTCCTGGCGTTCTCTGCCCGTGTCCCTCATCCATGTCAGCTGAGCAGCTCGCCTCCATCCCTCGCTCTACTCCTCAGCTGCTGCTCGCTGCTCCCTAAATGAAAGATAGAGTGAAGCACCTACCAGCCCTCCGCCCAGCGCTGCTCAATTACACACATTCAAAGCATCAGTTAATCAGTGCTGCAGGTATGCAGGCAGACACACCCACACACTCTCAACCTAGCACCCTGTGACACTGTGTGCCAGTCCCAAGAGGCCAGACCTACCTTCTACCATCAGATTCTCTACCAGCCTCTGCCCAGCTTGTGACCAGCGTTGCCTGAACTCCAGGTTGAGAATGTCGTCACAACTCTATTCCTGTTCATATTAATTAGCAATAAGGATAAGGAAAGGCTATATGTCTCAACTGTTTGTTTTCATCAAGTGTGGTTGCTTTCTGTTGTGTTTCATTTGCCATAGGTCCACCATGCTGAGGGCCTTTCTGTGGCCTTGCCTTAACACCATCCTCTGTTCAGTTTCTGACCTGCCTCTGTGAAGCAACTTTGAGGACTCACAGTCACAGATGGACTCCGATGGATTTATTTTCTACCCTTGATCAATCCAGATAAAAAAATTAAACCAGCACTATGCAACTTTCGGGGGAGGCGATCGCTCCCTGTTTGCATCTGGAAGTCTCGCGCAAACGTTGCAGATGTAAACAGGGAGCTATCGCCTCCCCCGAAATATCCCTTCTTTCAAAGGCTGTAGTAGGGGGCTAGAAGACCCTCGGGCGGGAGGAAATTACACATTCATTTCGATAAAATTGGTGAGTCCAAACTTTGATTTCTAAGCGATTTCATGACTATGAAAAAGTTGCATAGTGCCGCTTTAAGAACAGTTTCTCTGTGATGTTTATTAGACCGATCTAATCTGAATTGGAAGGGCATGTTGTCATGAGCTGTATCTTGTATATTTATTATTAGCTATGCGGTATGTTTATGCACCTTTATGTAATCTGGTGGAAAAAACATATTAAAATTTAAAACCGGCTCATACCAAACAAATATCTGCTTGCGTGTCCCACGTGTATGCAAAGTGTCCTCCTTTTTGATGTGAAGAAAATGGCCACCCTAGCTGTGACCGCAATCGACACACATAAAAAATTGTAATACTCCAACATTGTCAAACATAGCTAAACAAGCAAATTAAAAATTAAATACCAACGCTACTGTAATGTTAATTAGACTATTAACAATAATACAAAATGATACCATAATGCACCTGATCTTTTGAATAAATGAATCAATAGTGAAACACAATGATCGCAAGCAGAGGACCGTGAGAGTTATTGAGCAGCAGCTGAACCAGTGTAAATATCGAACACGTTAACGGAGCACTGAACTAGGCCCTCTCGGATGCCAGGTCGAAACAACATTTGTTTCACTACGACTCCTTTCAGCTGCACACCCCTCCTTCTCCAGCAAAAAATAATTAGAGAGAACGGCTAATAAAACGCTTGAGGTGGCGTTTTGAAAAGAAAAAACATACATTTTTTTTAGGACATGGCATAAAGATAAGTATGAGCCTTTGATTGATATCCAGACATTTTTTGCAGAGACGTATTCCTGTTCCCCATCTGTATTGGATTGAACAGAGATTTCTACTTCAGGCCAGGGTCCCTTGAATCGAGAGATCCGCCCACAGCCCGCTTAAACAACTGCAATACAGGCTCTATATAGGCCTATAATATTTTATGTTATAATATAATGCTCATTATTTTATTTTACCTTCACCAGGCTTTTATGATTAGAGCTTTTTTAATTCTCTATCCAATAATTACAGATACTGAGGCAACTGTAGCTCCAGCAGCATTTTTACATACTGTATTAGGCAGAGGTGGGGGTAAGTCACTCATGTGCAAGTCACAAGCAAGTCTCAAGTCATAACCTTCAAGTCTCAAGCAAGTCCCAAGTCACTGTGGTGAGAATCAAGCAAGTCACAAGTCAAGTCATTGCTCAGGTCAAGCAAGTCACAAGTCAAGTCATACAAAAATCTGATGATCTAACCCAGTTTCCACATTTAAAAATCGGTAAAGAGTGGTTCATAAGTTGAGTTTTATTTCAACATTAACAATAACAAAGTCTTAACATAAAAAATGACTCAAACTATTGCAAAACATTCCAAAACCATTATGTTAATAGTTTGAAAATGGTTTTTATGATCATAATTTCTAATTTAATCTAACTTTAAAAAAAGTCATTTTGAGTCATCAGTCTCAAGTCTAAGTCAAGTCTCAAGTCATGAAGACCAAGTCAAAGTCAAGTCGAGTCTTTTATCAGTGTTAGTCAAGCAAGTCCCAAGTCCTCAAATTTGTGACTCGAGTCTGACTCTAGTCAAGTCATGTGACTCGAGTCCCCCATGTCCAGGGGCGGACTGGGGGAAAAAAGTGGCCCGGGAGTTTCTGTCAGACCGGCCCACTCAATACACGGCGCGCAGCCCACTAAGTACACGCCGCGTTGCCCACTCAATGGATCGCGCGTATCGAACAGTCAGTGGCCTTCTGGGAAAAATACCCATACACTTAACATTATTTTGGATGATTACAAAGAAATTACATCATATATGTATGTTTGTTTTTTAATAACATTTGGATTCACCAATTTGCCTGGATGGACACATGGAATAAAATGATTATTGGCTATTGTAACACTCCAAGGTGGGTATAGTTTGCTAGATGAATATGCTTAACTCTTTGCTAGTATCAGATGGTTATACAAGTATAACTACAAAGCCTTAAGGAATGAATGTCAGCAGAGAAAGACCACACAATAAAGAAACTGGAATCAGAGGGTAGAATTAGTCTGAACAATATATTAGAAATGAACAGAACAGAACATACGATGGGGTGTGAACATCAGCGGTATCAGTAGTGTTGCATGCATGGTGTGTGATTGTTTGTGTGTGTAGGGGTGCTGAAGGTGCATAACAAAACAGTAAGTTACATAACAGAACCTAAACTAACTGTCAGCCCAGGTTCTTTAAGGTCATAAATAAATAAATATATATATATGGCAAGGCTAGCTGTAGGGAACGTTACTCATCTGCGAATAGAAAAGCTCACATTTGGCAAGGTCAACGCCACATCTTACTTTTTCACTGTCACCAGTCGGTGGTTTTCCAAAGAAATTAGATATTTTTAAATGTTTTGAGGCACCTTCCTCCAGACATTTTTTCTTTTTATCTCTTAGCTTTTCAGCTCCACCTTTTCGTTTTGGTGCCGACGCCATGCTCTCTCACTCTCAAAAACAACGGTCTGCTAGAGAATGACGCAAGGCAAGGAAAGGGCCGCCCTCATGGGTGGTGCGCATGCGTAGAACTGGGTGCCGCGTTGCGTGTATGTACGCAAATCGAAATTCTCTACCTCAATCCGCACAGCTGAGAACACTTCGGCTGTGTAAGAACCAATTTAGAGGTGTTTATTAATAAGGTCTGTAAAACACATATTAGAAGACACTTAAAAAAAATCGAAAAATAGTCACCATGAGTGTGAAGACCGATTTCGAGTAGTAGTATAAAAATCAGTCAGTGCGGTTACATAGCTACCTCGGAGAAAATTACGCTTGTGCCGCTGTGTTAACCATTGTAGGGCTGATGCGATGATGGGCGTGGGCCGGTACATAATAGTGATGGGCCGGTGGGTTTATATTTTCGGCCATCGGCCCACCGGGGATGTCCCCGGTATTCCCGATGGCCAGTCCGCCCCTGCCCATGTCTGGTATTAGGTAGATGCAGCTTAAGCTCCGTGAGGCCAAGAAGAACCAGCACACAGTCACAGAAAAAATCAGTGACCTGACTAAGGAGAGTCTCCCTCTGCCACCAAGTTGGTCAAAGTAAGTAGGCCTAACACTTTCTTGGAAAAACATGTTTGCACACCTGGCAATGATACTTGGTTGCTCTGTAAAATATATATAGCCTACAATTGAGTGGAAGAAATGTCAACCTTTCACGGTGACAAGACCAGCAGAGCATGAGCGTGTTATTACCCAAACAATACACATGTACAGTTAATACCTGGAAGATAAAATCTGTAGTATTGATTGACAGCAGACACATCTGTCCAACTGATGAGATCACGACTTGATGAATCAGTGAAACTGAAAATGTAAATGTTGATAAGAATGTATGTGAGTTGACTTGTATCATCATAGTTAGTAATGCATTTGGTATTGTATTTTGTATTATGTTGTAGATAGAGACGACGGTGGGACAATTGACACATCTTCCTCGGAAAACTTGTCTCTTGGTGCATCTTCTTTCTCTTCGTCCTCCAGTCCACTCCTCATCCTCAACTGATTCTTCAGATTCAGACAAGAAATCTAAGTAAAGACACAAGATGAAAAAGTAGCACCACCACCAGAGTCACAACATAAGGGACAAGAGGAAGAAAAAAGAGAAGAAAAAAAGGCAACATGGCAAGCAGAGAGGTAAGTGTAAAGAGTTGAAGGCAATAAGGCAGCTCCCCTCATGTGTGTCAGGCATGTAGACATCACAACGTCTGTCTGTCTGTGTGTGTGTGTGTCTCTCTCTCTGTTTGTCTTTCTCAATTCAATTCAATTCAAAGCGCTTTATTAGCATGACCGTTAAAATACAGCGTTGCCGAAGCAAATAACAGCAATACAGACAATAAATAAAAACAAACAAACATAAGGCTGCTCCCCTCATGTGTGTCAGGCATGTAGACATCACAATGTCTGACTGTCTGTCTGTCTGTCTGTCTGTCTGTGGGTGTCTCTCTCTCCAATTGCTCTCTGCCCATGTAATCTTCATTACTTTTTGCAACCACTTTGCATCTATGTTTTTCCCTGTGTTGATTCACTCCTTGTATGTTTGTTATACTTAACTACATTTCTATCTGTTTCAGCACGTCATCCTGAGGAGGTCATCAAGAGATACAGGAAAGTCCTTACCGTGCGTTCACATCAAACGCGAAATTTGTCGCCCGTTCGCGTTGTCGCCGAAGTTTTGTCGCGCCACACATCATAATCTGTCGCTGTGCAAGTTTTGTCGAATTTGTCGCGCCACCGGTACGCCCGATCTCGTCTTGATCTCGGAAGCTAAGCAGGGTCGGGCCTGGTTAGGTACTTGGATGGGAGACCGCCTAGGAAAACCAGGTGCTGTATGCTATGAGTGCTCTGCGTCTGCGAGATACCGTCCCCAGCTATGGGTAAATAGTGGGTAGATGGGACCCAGCCTTGAAAGGCAACCCATCTAGGAGAAGGCTACTTCAAACAATAAACCAAAGATGTTGCTCGCGTCTCTTCCGATCCTCACAAGGGAAACGAACAAAGGGCGGATAAGGCTATAATGACTGAAACAGCCAGAGTAGGATTGTGAGGAGTTGCGCCCCACAGTCCTTAATTAGCATTGTATAAAGTTTAACAATGGAGAAAACCAGCTGGAGACGACGTTGGACGACTTGTCTGAGGACGACATAGAGAGAGAGAGTGCGCCACAACTTGACTCCAGGTCATCCATTTCACAACCATGTCCGACATTGCATGTCTTTACCTTTTTAAAGACAAGCATTTAAAAGACAAAAGCATTTAAGACAAGCATTGCATGTCTTTAAGCTTGAGCGGGAAGTGAACGCTACGTCACTCAATGAAGTGAACGCTGATTGGTGTAATCCACGCGTCATCAGTGCGAAATTCGCGTCAAAGTTGAAATATTTGAACTCGAGCAAATCTGTCGCGCAACAAATCCACGTGAACGCGCTTGCCAGAAGACGGCGAAAGTGTGGCGCGACAAATCAACATTTGTCGCCAGTTCTCTCTCGCGAAAATTTCGCCCGATACGCTTCTCTACGTTCACTTTGTATGGGATCTTGTCGCCCCGTCGCGTTTGGTGTGAACGCACGGTTAAGGCGTACAAGAAGGGAAGAAAGCTGTGGCAACTGCAGATGAAAACTGCAGATTTGGGACTGCAGATGAAAACTAGCCTAAGGCTAACTCTGGTACAATGCATCAAATGTTCACATTTATATATTAATTGCACATTGTCCCGTACAAATAAAAACTGAACCTAGAAAACTAGAAATCGAAAGGTCGGTGTCGACCGAAACACTGTCGTCGCCAATGTCCCGGTCTGTGAGCCGGCTGTTGTGGCCCCGAAGAAATACAAGGAGTTGCTGGTTGCTCATACACCACAGCAACGACTGCAGGACTTTGCAAAAAAATGTTTGGAAGTGTTGATTAATGATCCAAACCTTTTGAGGGATGTTGAACATCAAAAGAAAAAGGGGAAACTGATTCCTCTGTCTAAGAAAGCTTAGGTGTTGTGTCACTGTGGGATGGTGCCCTAGAGCAGTTGGGTTGTAGCTTGGGTCTGGTTCACCAAGTATAGAGGGTCCAAATTGTGCTAAGACATGTTCATATCAATAATGCCAATGGCTTGATTTTGATTTATTTTGTTTTCATGTCCTGCACAAAAGTGCAGAAACCTCATGCGTTTGTATACTGTTGTATAATGCTGTTCTGCCATGTGATGGTTCAGTATGTGTCTTTCTATACATTAAACACATTGTTCAACATTTCATCTGTGGTGTTTCTTTGGTCAAATACAGTACACAGAAAAGCCTATGGTTGGAACAAGGTTGAGGTACAAAAACTTGATATTTTAAATATCACATCAAATTTCTGTACCTTGAACTTGTTCCACCCATTTGCTGTTCTACAAGTTTCCCTGGTATTAGTAAATGATTAACAAACTATTAACAACTGATCTGTAAAGTTTGAGTTAATATTTGTTAAGCATTAGTTATTAGCTCATGTATGTTATTGGGACGTTATTCTAAAGTTGCAACTATTCCTCATTTAATAACTGCTTGTAAATGAGGAATAGTTACAACTTTAGAAAAACCTCCCAATAACATATAACAAGTCATTAGTAAGTAATTTACTAATAGCATGATCTATAACTAATTTATAAGGTATAGTTTTAAATCCTTAACATACAGTTAACAAGTCATTTATAACTCATTAACTCACTGTTTATTAATGATCTATTAACTATCTACACAGCATCATTATGAATCCTTAACACTTAACAAGTCATTAATAACTGATTAATTAACAGTTTACTTATGATCTATTAACTAGTTATAACGGATAGTTATTATAAAGTGTTACCCATTTCATAATATAAATACGGTAACTTTAGGTATTCATATTGAAATCAATAGAGCTATAGAGCCTGCTACGGTAGATTGTAAAAAAAAAAAAACATTGAGCCCCCTTTCTGGTTTGTTTAGGATGAAATAGAGTGGTTGACACAAAAATGTTGACTATAGATCCTTAGTAGGATGGGACGGGATGGGGGGGGAGGTAAATCAAAATGTATAGTATAATGTAACAATATAAATATAATACAAATAACTAGGGATGCACCGATACCACTTTTTTTCAAACCGATACGATACCGATATTTGGATCTGAGTACTTGCCGATACCGAATACCGATGCCGATCCTTCTACCACAACAAAAAAACAAACGATTAGGCAAAATGCAATGAATTGGAAGACAAGTTTTATTTTCTTCTCTGCTTGTTACAACAAATAATGATAAATATGAGTAAATGACTTTTCACATTTCAAGTGAAAATAAACATTTTTCTGTGAAATTATTGCAGTTTCCTCATTTGAATCAAACAAAATTATCAATTAGCACTGTCTTCAGCTTTTAGATTGAGAAAACATGAATTAACCTATTGCAGTGTCCACATTTGAATCAAACAAAATGTCATGTAACTATTTGGCACTGTCTTCAGCGTTTACAAAACATGAATTAACCTATTGCAGTGTCCACATTTTCTGTTTTTTTTTTTTTTTTTCAAACGCCACTCTTGTCCTGACATACAGCGAGCGAGCGAAACGGCGACGACAACTCGCGCGAGGGTGTCCTGATATGCAGCGTGACGATTTTGTCGCGAGTGTATTTTATTCGTTAATAATCCAAACCAATCAAATCATCGAGGAATGTAAAGACATTTAACAGGAAGCAGCGTGTACTTATCAACCAATAAGAAGTGTTTAGGGGCGGGATACCGCCGCGAAATGTCGTCCAGATAGAGACAACGCGACTGATAAATTCAGGGTTGAGCGACATCGCTGGACGGCGCGACGTCGCTCGCGGCACGTCAGGTCAGGCTCATTGAAAAGTACACATTCTAATCACTTTTCCTCGCTCGCTCGCGTCGCTGTCGCATCGCTGTATGTCAGGACGGGTGACTCCTCGCCTAACCACACTGTTTCTGATTAGCCCGACGTCTCCCCCTAGCCGCCAATCTAAAAAAATACAAAGATGCAAAGCCACCCTCTGATCGCGGTCTTCATTCAGAGCAATTGCATGCACTGGTATCGGTTCTTGGTATCGGTAAACTTTAGCGAGTACGAGTACAAGTATATTACAACAGTATTGACCCGATACCCGATGCCAGTATCGGTATCGGTGCATCCCTACAAATAACTAGCAAATGCATTTCCTGCAGAAAATATGGTGAGTGCTGTAGTACAAAGTGAGTTTTTTTTTTTTTAGTAAAGCCACATAGATCAAGACATAAAGAAACGTTAAATGGCTTAAATTAAATGAAGGGATTTGAACAAAAGTTCAAAAGTCTAAATTGAGTAAACAATGTAAACATTTAAGAATTTAAGAAAAAGTAAATGGTTTGAAACAAATAAAGTTACCGCTGAATGAAAACCGCATAGCATTGCTAAAAATGCAGAACGTAAAATGAATTGAATTGAAGAATCTGAAACGTCAAATGTATTGCCCTGGGCTAGTTTCTCGAAAGCATTGTTAGCCTAAGTGGACCGTGAAGTGCGTCGTACAAGCATCGTAAAGTTTTCACACCGTTTCCCGAAAGCATCGTTGGTAACGAAAGTTGTGAAATTGCTCATAGCTAACGACGACTCCAGGGGTACTCGTAGGATGCTAAGAGCATTGTTAGCATACTATAGCCTCAGTAGCGTCACCAGCGGAAATTCTGTGCATTGGATGTGTTTTATTAGAACACATGGTAATGGTGTATCACGTCTGAGCCTACTGTTGGCCTTTATGTTCTTAGTTTGGTGATTGATAAAGACTAGTGTTGGCTCTTTCGTTCGCGAACAGGTTTGAATGAACGAGTCTTTAGGACGAACGAACCAAACCGGTTTGTTTCTCTCGTTCGTCTCGTTCACCATTCGATTCACCAGAAACTCGGCTGAACAAACGAACGAGTTTCCGGTAGCACTAACTCCACTGAGTCTGACTGACTCAGCTGAGAACCATGCAATGGCGTGCATTCTATGATGCGATTTACCGCTACCGGAAACCAGGCTGAACGAACAAACGATTCGCGAATGACTCCTCCCAGTTCAGTCGAGTTTTCTCCCAGTTCAGTCGAGTCGTCCGTTAGCGGTAAATCGCATCATGGAATGCATGCCATTGCACGGTTCTCAGCTGAGTCAGTCAGACTCAGTGGAGTTAGTGCTACCGGAAACTCGACTGAACGAACAAACGATTCGTGAACGACTCCTCTTGGCGAACTGGGTCACGGAAACGAATCATTAAATCCACCACTAATAAAGACGATGTAAAAATGGTTGTTGAGGGCCAAAATAAAGCGGGACAGTCCAGAAAAGGTTTAAGCAGGCAGGGCACTCAAAATGTGTAAGAGAAAGTCAGGGGATTTGTGCACTGTGAAATGACAAAAAAACTAAAAAAAATTAACATAAAAGAAAACAAAATAAAAATAAAAAGAGCCAAGGAGCAGGCCAAAGGCTGGGATATGGTGTGAAATGGTGGGGATTGGTCACGTTGACGGGGATGTTTAGTGACATGCGGGGGGTTTCAATCACTCTTTGATGTGATTCAAAACCAGCCACGTAGTTATGAGGGAGGCCGTCCTCAAACCGATCTTACTCGTCATCGTCTTCGTTGTCCTCCGGTTCACCTAATGTTACCCCAGCCTTAGCTGCAATGTTATGCAACTTTGCTGTCACACATACCACATCGCATGACTTGGCTGGCAACAACTGGAGCCCTCCGCCGGACTTGTGGAGGCATCCGAAGCGCAACTTCCACCTCCCTATCATGCGCTGTACGATGCACCGGGCCAGACGGTGGGCTTCGTTTTAGTCTTCGTCATGGACGGCTCCTGGGTTAGCCACTGGTGTGAATAGGTGAGGGCGAAGACGATAGCCACTGTCTCTGAGGAGCCGCCACTCTCCCCTGGAGGCTGCAGCCAGCCGACCGATGGAGGACTCACAGAAGACGATGGAGTCGTGTGTGCTTCCAGGCCATCTCGCCACAACATCAAGGATAATGCCCTGATGGTCACACACCACCTGGCAGTTCACAACGGCATATCCCTTCCGGCATATGAACACATGGGCATCTACATGGGGCGTATTAATTGGAACCAAAGTTACGTCCACTGCTCTGGCCACTTGAGGAATGCGGAACGACCGAAAAAAGTGTTCTTGGGTCGCACTCATCTCATCTCTGGCGTGGAAACGGACGTGCTGCGGAACCAGTCGATGGAGGCTGTACGTCACTGGACCGACCTGCATACTGATGCCTTGGACAGGCCCTGGTCATATCCCACAACCTGCAGAAAGCTCCCTGTAGCGTATAACCTGAGGGCGGTCAAGAGCTGTGCTTGCGATGTGAGCACAAAGCTCCTCCTGGTTGCGCGTCTAACTGTGCGTTCACACCAAATGCGACATTTGTCACCCGTTCTCGTTGTCGCCGAAATTTGTCGCCCCACAAATCAGAATCTGTCGATGTGCAAGTTTTGTCGAATTTGCCGCGCCACAGCAAGATAACCACCATTGCATGTCTTTAACTTTTGTGGAAGAGGGAGAGACGTCGGAGGACCCAACGCAGTCTATTCATAATATTGTAATGAGCACGGAAGAGGCAGTGAAAGAAATATTGATTAGACAGAGATTTATTAGATAGGTCTACCTAATAAACCGTTGGAACACACAAGACCGGAAACCATAGCAACGCCGGTAAACAAACCCCGAGAAGCCCAATCCCTATGAGAGCTACAGCCATCCGGAGGCGCACAGAGATTTTGGCCATGAACGCTGATTGGCTGGAATCAAAGTTGAAATATTTCAACTTGAGCGAATTTGTCGCGCCACAAATCCTCGTGAACGCGCTCGCCTATGCACAGCGGAAGTGTGCATAGGCACACAGCGGAAATTTTCTCGCGAAAAATTCGCCCAATACGCGTCTCTACATTCACTTTGTATGGGATCTTGTCGCCCCGTCGCGTTTGGTGTGAACGCACAGTAAGGTCTTCGCTGATCGTCCCAAGCAGCTGTCTGATGGGCTCCCTGGGCAGCCTGTAGCGCTGGATGACAGCCACATCATTGTAGACCTCGAGGGGGAAAAAGTTTTCCCGGATTCCGGCATTAATTGCAACAAGGTGACTCTGGGGTCTCTCTCTCTCTCTCTCTCTCTCTCTCTCTCTCCTCTCTCGTTAATTGCAACAAGGTGACTCTGGGGTCTCTCTCTCTCTCTCTCTCTCTCTCTCTCTCTCTCTCTCTCTCTCTCTCTCTCTTGCTCACGGAGTGCTAGCACACGCTGTCTACCAGCCATTATTTGCACTGACGTACTGCATTGCCCCTTGCACTATATAGGCCTATGTACCAAGACTAATTGATAAAACCTGTCAACGAATAATGTTAATTTGATGCGCCATTCCTACTCCACAACACTATAAACACATTAACAATCAGTGGTCAGACACTTGGTAATGTTAAACAGTTAATTTCAAAACATCAAACATTATTGCTGGTGTTCCCACATATATTATTTTATAGTTCATATTATAGTTTTATAGTATTATATTCTTTATTATAATTACATAGTAGTATAGTTCAAATTGCTTTTTAATGATGCTATGTAGCCAGACAAATCATTTTCCTTTCAAGGATTTAAACCAAGAGAAATTTGAATAGCTTTAACACCACAACATGCACACATTTTTGACAATAAAAGCAACACAGCCGCTCATCTATATGAGGCTGCAGTTGACAGAAACCTTGTGGACCATAGTAATTGCATGATTTTCACACTGTTATGACTGCGTCATCATTTGAAAAACATTTTTTTTTTTTTTCAAAACTCAGAGAAACAACGGTTCAAAGGTCCCCACAACAACAAGCAACATTTTAAGAAGTGGGGGGGAAAATAGCTGATAATGAATACGGTCACTAGGTCCGATTATGGCGCGAAAATGAGCGTCAGAAGTTCGACATCAAAACAATTAGACCGGTGCGGGGGTGAACACGGCGCAGTCTCTCAACTATAAAGAAGAAAAAACCATGGCTATCATAGACTTCTCAGCCTCCCATGGCATCCCCCGGAGTGATAGCCATGCGGGTATCACGGAAGAGGGATATCCTTCAAGTGAGCAATGGCAGGAGGATGAGGAACCCAGGATCCCCCACCAGTCCAACTCGGCTGCCCCCATGTCCTACCCGACATGAACCGTCGCCATCTAAAAAGAGAACAAAAATGCCTTATGAAAATGTGTTCACAGCTCACTCAACTTTCCCAACCTGCATATCAAATATGGAGGCTTACTGAAAATATGCATCACCTTGTTGCTCCCGGATCATTATGAAAGGTTTTGCTGGCCAAACCTCTCCTCCTCGAGGGCAAGCTGACGTGCCATAAGGGCCAACTTGGCCCTCTTCAGCACAATCACCTCTTGCTGATATTTAGCGTCTCGCTCTGAGGTTTCCCAGAGAAGTCCACACACGTCCTTGAGCAGAGCCACCTTCTCCCTCTCCAACTCCACCAGGTCTTGGCTGCATTGGCAGCCATGACCAATGATGGAGGCGGTGACAGTTGAGATGGTGGAAGGGGTAGAGGTGGCCGCCGAGGTGGACGGTGTGGTCAGCAGGGGCGTCATGGCGGGTATGGAGGTGGGGGCAGCCGAGGTGGGCTGTTGGGGGATCGTTGGTTCCTCATCCTCCTGCCATTGCTCACTTGAAGGATCTCCCTCTTCCGTGATACCCGCATGGATATCCCCTCCCCTGGAGAGGCCTTTGGAGGCTGAGTAGCCTATGTTGGCCATGGCTCGCTCTTCCTCATCATTGAGGGCCTGCGCCGTGTGCACCCCCGCACCAGTCAAATTGGATTGATGTCGTAAAAGCGTCACTTCTGACGCTTTCTTCATTTTTTCTGGACATCCACATCGGACCTAGTGATGCCAGTGACCGCAGTCATTCTGTCAGCTATTTCTCCCCACTTCTTAACATTTTGCATGTTGGTCTGGGCACCTTTGAAGCGATCAGAGGCCTTTGTTTTCCTCCACCTCCTCAAGCAGAATGTTCAGTTCTTCAGCTTTGAACAATGCTCTCCTCTTTCGTGCCTTGTCCGCCATTTTGCAGAACCCTAACCCTAACCCTTTTCCGGAGGGTGTTTTATAGGTTGGTCATTTCACGTGACCAATCAATGCATAGAACGCAATATAGCAAAAAAAAACAATACATAGAGCAATATAATACATGCACAGCCGAAATTTACCGGTAAAACTTGAGTCACAAGGCATAGAATAAAATCAATTGATTTCATTGCTCTTGTTTGGGAGGTCGCTTTTTGAGCTGCACTTGCTGTCTCCCTCTGATTTTAATTCAACCATTGTGGTTAAAATGTCCTCAAAGTGATCAATGACAGAAGACATGAATGAATCATGCTGAGACCAGCGGGTGTCTTCATTCATAAAAAAAGAAAACACATTCGGGAGTATGCAAATTATTCTATGGAGGTCTAGACTCCTTGCGCAGCCCCGCCTTCTCCAGTGAACCAAGAAAGCCTGCGCCGTGACGAACGGGGGATTTGACCCCCTCGGGTTTACAAAGGAAACTTGAGATAAGACGGTGAAATCGGCTTGGCAGTGTAAAAAAGCCTATACATCATCCTGCCCAACAATATATTGGCAGAATCTAGACAAAGCTCTCCTAATCGGGTCAGCAATAGCCTTTTGTCAATGCCTAGCCTCTGCGTTTAAATGATAATGAATGAAATGAACGTTGCATTTTTAATGTCTACAAATATTCTAGACTGGAGAGTGCGCACCAATCAATGAAACCTTATGTGTAATCAGATAAAGTAGGCTCTCTTTGCTGCGCAAAGTATGTTTCAGAAATCAGCACATTAAAATAAATGTAGTTGTCACACAAGCTATTTTGGATTTGTGTAATATGGAATTATTTCAGGGAGGGAAATGCCGTGAAAAACTGTATGCACAGTGCGTACAGTGTTTAGGATTAGGACTGATATAGCATATGTCAGCCTAGGCCTAATCAATTTTGTTTTACTATCTTAGCATTCATATTATTGCAGTCTATTCTTTTCGTTGGCTACTCTGCTGTTGGCCTTGATGGGGAAATATTTTAACCCTGTGTCTCCCCCTCCTACATAGCCCGTTTCAGCACTGTGTCAGTGGACAGTTACAATGAGCCTGGTCTCACAGGAAT
>OLKM01004537.1:0-21707 GCA_900291075.1 Melanogrammus aeglefinus | reverse complement strand
TAGAATTAGCTGTCGAATTGGAGGCCTTAATCAATATGACCAGCTATTGATTTGCTTCCCGAATAAAGTTTGTGACCAATAATGACATGTTATTTTAGCAATTACACATTGAGCTGAGTCCAATGACACCAAGCATGAACACTCCACGGCCCTACACGGCCCCACACTACATGGCCCCTGTATTTACGGAAACTGCCATTGGTCGACCACATCTGGTCGACTCCATAGTCGACAAAATGCCCATTGGTCCGACCTCCCATTGCGACTCGGCCGGTACTCCGACAATGAAACCATTGGCGACCGTCGCGCATGGTTCGACCCCGGTACCCCTACAAAATCAACCACAAGTCGGACCCAATAGGAGGGCAACCAGATGGGTCCCGTTAGTTCGAGCTGCAACCCTACTTCTGACAAGGGCGCTTTCATGAGGCTCTCTCGTCTCTCTCCTCTGGGAGAGTTTGTTTTAACTCTGGGCTTATCCCAATGCTTTGGCAACATTGTATATCACAGTCGTGCCAATAAAGCAAGTTGAAGAGAGAGAGAGAGAGAGAGAGAGAGAGAGAGAGAGAGAGAGAGGGAGAGAGAGCGAGAGCTCTCGGAAACGCAGGCACGCACACACACACACACAAACACACACACACACGCACAGGTGCCGTTAACCGATCTCGGTGTCGTTAACCGATTGTGCCAGATGCGCCAGAGCGCGCACCTCTGTGCCAGGCTCGCGCTCTGTGGGGAGATTTGTGTTATTCATCTTAACAGAGATGCTGAACAGAGGGATTAATGGCACACATTGCACACAGGCTACACACACACAACGAGCTACCCACCAGAACACACAAGCTGAGGGGCCGGAGGAAATGCGCATCTGTGGCGTGCCCGACTGGTCAGTGCGGTGCTCGTGCACCGGAGCGCCCAAGTCGGGCTCGGAGCTGGTACAGACAGCATAAATTATGTGGGCGCTAAGTGAACTAGTTAGAAACTAATGAGGACCTCCCATTAGTTCGAACTTCATTACCTCCGATTGTCGGAAACAATGGGAGTAGTCGAACTAATGGGAGTTTGGAACTAATGGGAGGTCGACCAATGGGGAGGTCGGACCAATGGGAGGGTCGACCAGTCCATGACCCGGATATTACATGGTACGGGACCCATTAATGGGGTACACCTATAAGTGTAGGGGATGATGACAGAATCTCGGTGTGGCACAAGGTCGAAGCTTGATCTTCATTGACTCAGCTGCTAATGTAGATGCTAAGATAACATGTAATTGTGAGAAAAACTCAATTGGGAAGCAAATCTTAGCTGTAATTATTGATAAAGGCTCCAAAATCGACCAGCTAATATTACTACCCTGAAAACATAGTCAAATATGGTCATGTATGGCACGCGTTGCAATTGCCTCGAAGACGTAGATGTCAAAGGACACGTTGCTTGCCCCGTTACGGGCAGATATTTTCATGGAATATCTATATTTCCTAACCAAGCTAGCGCGGTTAGGAAAGCTAACGTTTACGACAAAAACAACACAATTTACGGCAGCTCCATTGCCGCTGTCACGTTAAAATTGTACCGGGGGCGAAAATTGTACCGGCCTACGTCATCGTTTGTTTAGATCCTGACAACATGTTTCCAAACGACGAAAATAACATAATACAGATACGGATCGCTATCTGTAGTAGATAGATAGCGATAACAATTGTGTTTTACTGATTATTTGATTGTATTTAATTATTTAATCGAAACAACAATAAAAACATTGCCCGCGAGAGAGATGCGTCAAATGACAATATGCTTGCCGCCGCGTCAGAGGACATTTGTCATTTGACGCGATCGCCCCGTTTCGCGGGCAATTTTTTTTATTGTTTTGAGATGATTAAACAATAAATTACAATACAAATATGAAGTAAAAACAATTGTTATCGCTATTTATCATAATACAGATAGCGATCCGCTATCTGTATTAGTTATTTTCGTCGTTGGAAAACATGTTTTTCTGCATTGCGTCGTCTGTTGCCCGGGCAGGTTGTCAGGATGTAAACAAACCGATGACGTAGGCCGGTACACATATTTTCGCCCGGCTAGTACAATTTTTAACGTGACACCGCCTTTAAGCAACGTGGTTTGCCGAGAAGTGAGTGACGTTGACGCCAGGCCCATTGAAAAAGAAAAGGCCAAAGGCATGTTCCCATGTTTAAAGCTGTTTTTGGTATTTAATTAAATTTAATATTAAAATATATATTATATATATATATCACAATAATTTGTTGTAATATTCTATCTATTAAGTTAGACCATAACTTTTATACCAATTATCGTTATAAACAAGATCTGTAATCTGACCATTGAAAATCCACTTCCTGGCCCACAACTATCGCGTTGATGTCTCATACGCGTCTCTATGTGCAGCCATCGGGTCTCCGTTTAGCCAATGAGATATTGAATAACTCATAGCGTCATCGATATTAGTCGTGTGTGGGATTACATTGAAACGAGTGAAAAATCCCCATGCGTCGAAAAAAGAAGCGCAGGGTACCCTTTCGCGTTCAGAAACCGAAAGCCGGTTCATAGCGTCTCTATGCCGCAGGCTATTCGGGTGCCCCGTTAGCCAATGGGGTTGATGCTCTGAAGATCGTCTCTATGTGCACGCCATCGTGTAGCAATGAGATGAATGCTCATAGCGTCATATATTGCCGTGGAGGGATTACATTGAAACGAGTGGAAAACCCCATGCGTCGAAAAAAGAAGCGCAAGGGTACCCTTTCGCGTCAGAAATCGAAGCCGAAGTCACTGACCGTTCGTCAGAAATCGACGCTCTGGGAGTGAGAATGTGTTGTTCTGGGAGCCGTTGAAGGAACCGGAAAAACTCACACAGAGAGTAACCGAGTGACGCAGTAAACCCGCTCAGACCCGCTCCGCTCCTTGGTTTCCCGCTCAGACCCGCTCCCCTCTCCTGGTTCCCTGCTCAGAACCCGCTCCGCTCCCTGGTCCCGCTTCAGACCGGCTCAGCTCCTGGTTCCCGCTCAGACCCGCTCCCTTCCTGGTCCGCTCAGACCCACTCCGCTCCTTGGTTCCCGCTCAGACCCGCTCCCCTCCTGGTTCCTGCTCAGACCCGCTCCGCTTCCTGGGTTCCCGGCTCAGACCTGCTACGCTCCTGGTCCCCGGGTGAGGAGGTCATCTGTCAGAAGGCTGACACGACGCTGAACAACGCGGCCGTACGTGCCACGCACAGCGGGGGGGGGGGGGGGGGCTTCTGCTTCGAGAACACTCGCAGGTTAGGGTTAAGGTCAGGTTAAGGGTTAGGGTCAGGGTAAGGTTAGGGTATTGCAAGGCCGTAGATTTGCGTGGGGACCTAAGGACGTGTCCCCACCAATGCAAAGACGGACTGAAATGTCCCCCATCAATTTTCAGGTTGAAACGAAAAAACAAAAGCACCTCAGGCAGGCGTACATGATGGCGCTAAATAACCTAACAAACACACCACATATACAGCACAGATATAGGGCACACGTTAAGGCCCATGGTGAGGACCACATATCCCAACGTTAGGGGCCGTCAGATGCCCACACAATGCACACGACTCATTCAAATTTCTATCTGCTGATAACACTCCGGCCGAGCCCGGGGTGCTCAGGCCAAGCAGGTGCTCTCGAGAAACCCCATGCCAGCCCTGACAAACACAAACTAAAAAAGGCATCAGACTGATACAACCAGAAGGACATTACGCTCATCTTGAAGCAGAACCTCTACAGAGGCGAAGCTCGGACGACCTCAGCGCTGTTAGGGGACTTCGAGAATTTCGCTCGATCGTCTCTTACGTCTATATCTCAGTATAACCTTTTTCACCTGTACTAAATAAATCCGAGGCCCTTCGTGCTTGACAATTTTATCTCCTCTCCGTCTGCAGTTTATCTGTTCAAGTAACTAGGCCAAAACTATTTTTCCAACAAATTGGTTGACCGCCGATGTGATTTCTAAGATTGGACTGTGACTGGGTAAAACCACTGAGGACGTAGAGCGAGGACACCCCGGCACCCGGAGTGCCGGACGATTCCTGTAATTCTCACCTCGGGCCCAAACAAAAGGTAGGCAGAAACTGGTGATTAAAATCCAAACTCTGCTAGGTTATATTAGGAACACACATTAGGAGGTGAGACTCTAAGAACGGTCCTGCTACGGGACAGAAGACGATGGGTGACAGAAGACGAGAGAGGAGAGGACGCTGGCGCGTTTGTCTGTTTCGCCGCTTCTCCTTCTGTGAACTTAACTCTGCGATTGTATCCTATCTACTTGTGTTTTTGAATGTTATTCACATTTCGCGGGTACCTTGGGATTTCCAACTTTTTCGGTATCTTTGGATCTCATCTGCGCCTCTGTACCATCCAACTGCTACTGAATGGGTGTACCTGCCTGCTACCGGTCTACCTGGAGCTGCCGTCCTCGTCCTGGGGGAGCTCCGGCGCGGAGGAAACGACTCATCGCCCCAGCTCCCGGCGTTGATAGCTCTTCTCCCGGCGTCGTATCGGAAAAAGTTTGTTTCTCTATAACGACGTTCACTCAGCAGTCTGCTGGATCTCCATGCGCACCTGTCAAAAACCAGAACAGTTACCTTTCACCCATTCAGCCACCTCGTGGTGGCCATACCAGCCAGCTCGGGAAATGAACGAGAGCAGATACGTGTCCTCGAACGGCTGTTTCAAGGTTTTCAGGGTCTCACAGTGCACAATGCAAAGCAGCCTATCGGGAACATCAGAAGGCCTACTCAAAATCCCTCAGTGATACACGGTCTCGCTTCTTCTCCAATATCATCAACAATAGCTCTGGAAACTCCAAAAGACTTTTTTCCACTGTCAATAACCTTCTCAAACCTCAAATCCCCCTGAAACTAGATAACATCCGTGCCATCCTCTCCACCCCCTCTGTCCCCACAATCCCAACTGTCAGCCCTCAGCCTGGGATGACCCAACCTCTCTGCTGCTTCCAGGACATCACACAGCGTGAGGCTGAGGAGTAGAAAATCATGAGGAAGATGAAACTGAAAAAATTAAATAAAAAAATATAAATAAATGAAATAAATAATAAAAAATACGAAAAACGTCACGACGAAGGTGCGCCCGCGCGACGTGCGTGGAATGCAGGAAGAGAGTATGTATATGTGGTAGCTGACGACAAATACATGACCGACGATTGTAGGCAGGGGATAGAAAGAGAACTCTACTGCCCCCACCTTCCACAGACGGGGACTGTAGATATTAAGGTGCGGCAGCTGGCCGCACGCAGCGTTCAGACTGCCAGCCAAAATCCGATTTTTAGCCCATCCTGATTGGAACCGGATGACTCTTTTGAAGTCTGAACAGTCCCAAGTCACATGAAATCCGATTTTTGCGAAACGGATCGAAACCACCTCCGGGAGGTGGTTTCAGATCGCATTTGGACAGATGCGTCTCAGTCTGAACAGCTCCAAACACTCAGATCGGTTTTGACTGTCCGTGACGTCACTCTACGCGATGCCAGACCTGACCCAATGCGCCAAACCACCCGCCTCAGTCCTTGGACAGAGGAAGAAACGAAATGCCTATTAATCTGTGGGAGATGGGTCCGTTCAAGCGAGCTCGAGGGCATGTATCGGAATAAGCTTCGATTAATGAAATAGTCTTTCGCGTTCCTTGATCCATCCGTTGTTTGTTATTTGTTTTTCTGTCGCTATTACATGACGTTCACACAATACACGGCGCCTGGATGACGCCTCCGCTCCGACGTCGTTGCTACAGCAAACCTGTCAGATGGAGTCGAATAAAATGTGCCCAGTCTGAACAGAGCCAAATGCGATTGGACACTGCTAAACAGTGTTGGACCCGATACAAGCACCAACATCGGAATATGAGAAGGAATATCAGATTATGAATCAGATTGCTAGAACCGTCTAACGCGGGCTTAGCAAGACCGTTTGGGATCCTGTATGTGTCGTAGTGTCTCTGGTGCGGGAACAGGGGTCATCTACTGAAATGCATTATTCTTGATTTATTTTGCAAATGCCCATGTTTGATCTAACAATATAATTACATAATATTCCTGAACCTGATTTAAATGGCAGTGCAGTGTGTGTACGCGTGAGTGACAGAGAGAGAGAATCAGAGCGGGGGTGCATGTGAACGAGAGGCCGTGTATGCGTGTGTGCGCTTGGGCAACACATTCTCACTCCGAGAGCGTCGATTTTTGACGAACGGTCAGTGACTTCGGCTTCGATTTCTGACGCGAAAGGGTACCCTTGGGCTTCTTTTTTCGACGCATGGGGTTTTCCACTCGTTTCAATGTAATCCCTCCACGGCAATATATGACGCTATGAGCATTCATCTCATGGCTAACGGGAACCGATGGGCCTGCCACATAGAGACGCTATGGAGCATTCACGCGACGATCTAGTTGTGGGCAGGAGTGGGATTTTCAATGGTCAGATAACAGATCTTGTTATAACGATAATTGAAATAAAAGTTATGGGTCTACTTATAGAATCCGAATATTACAACGAAATAATTGTATATTATATAATATATATTTGCAATATTTAATTAATTCAAATACAAAAACGGCTTTAAACATGTGATATGCCTTTGGCCTTTTCTCTTTCCAATGGGCTCTGCGTCAACGTCACGTCCACTCTCGCACACCACGTGGGTTAAGGCCTCGGCAATGGAGCTGCCGTAAATGTGTTGTTTTTGTCGTAGAACGTTAGCGTCCTAACCGCGCTAGCTTGGTTTAGGCAATATGGATATTTCCATGAAAAATATTCTGGCCCGTAACGCGCCAAACAAGGTGTCCCTTTGACCATCTACGTTTCGAGGCGGCACAATTGCAACGAGCTGACCATACATGACCATATTTTCGACTACTGAGTCATCACTAAGCAGTGTAGTAATTAGCTGTTTAGATTTTGGAGACGCCCACATCTATATCACATCAATAGCACACCCACTCTAGATATTAGCTTCCCCAGACATCGAGTTTTCTGACAATAGATTTGCTTCCCGATCGAGTTTTCTGACAAATGACATGTTATTTAGCATCTACATTAGCAGCTGAGTCCAATGAGATCAAGCTCGACCTTGTGCCACACCGAGATCATGTCCTAGACCATAGGTGTACGCAAGGGCGTCAGTTTGTTTTTAGAAGTGGTGGGGACAATAACCATAAGCTTGGACAATAACCAGTAAGCTTGAGTGTGGTTTTTGAAAAGTGCGTGGGCTACACTTATTTAAGCTATTCAATCCATTGCACGGCGCTGCATTACAATATGCTCTGAGTGTATTGTCAGGGTGCTTCGAAGCAACCAGTTTCTTGTTTGGACTGTGTTGCCAAAACGACGTTGAAACACAGAGTATTGGCTCGGGATATGTAATACTAATACACACACGGACAAAGAAAAGTGTGGGCAATTTAACACTTATCTTGACATCAAACAAAGTTTACCAGACAATCAATGCAGACTGTAAAGGGGGTAGGCTACGAAATGAACGAGTACTACTGAGCATCACACCCGTCCTGACATTACACAGCGATGCGCAGCGACGCTGAGCGACGCGAGCGAGGAAAAGTGTGATTAGAATGTGTACTTTTCATGAGCCTGTCCTGACGTGCTGCGAGCGACGTCGCGCCGTCCAGCGATGTCGCTCAACCTTGAATTTATCGGCTCGCGTGTCTGTCTCTATCTGGAGGACATTTTGCGGCGGTTGTCGCGCCCCTAAACATCTTCATATTGGTTGATAAGTACACGCTGCTTCCTGTTGAATGTGTTTACCATCCCTCGATGAATTTGATTGGTTTGGATTCCCTATAACCAATAATACCACTCGCCACCATAATCGTCACGCTTGCTATCAGGAACACCACCTCGCGCGAGTTGTTCGTCGCCGTTCGCTCGCTCACGCTGTCAGGACGACGTGCTGTCGTTTGAAAGAAGAGCAAGCGGTTGCTTGCTGCGTTAGCATAATGTCATGGCTGCCATTAAACAAATGGCAAAAAACAAGCACCAGGAGGAGAAGTGCATCTGCCAAATCCTGAACCGACCAGTAAACACTCGCGAAGGACCAATTCACACCTCTCATCGTTACATCATGAGCAAAATTGCCGCAAATACAAATCCCCTAGAGTTCTAGATAATCACACAGTGCAGGTTATACCGAGAAACATATATACATGCTCCCGGATAGGCCCTACCACTGGCCTCCAACTCAACGTCAAAATATCCTCAATCAGACAAACCAACTATAACCAATTGGCATAGCAATCAACGAGGTAGGAGTCTTGTGTAGCTGGTACTTAGCTGCAATTCTATATATGAATGCATACTAGCTGGCAGCATACCAACCAGAATCAGATGATCACAATGCTCAGGACGTGGGTTAACTGCCAGTCATCACGAGCAAACAAAAACCAGCAGCAAAGTTATACGTAAACCAATTCTTACCTTATGTGGCCCTCCACATGCCAGGCTAGATGATGTATCCAATTCCACGCTTATCCAATTGTCACAACATGCTTTTTACAGAAGCAAAAGACCGCCTATTTTCTGAATAAACATTGTCAATTTTGGCTGGGCTGTCTTGAAACTTCTTTATTTATAACGCTGTGGTACAGACCAGCCCACGTAGCCGCCTGCCCCTCCCCCTCGCGATGTATAAAAAACAACAAAAAATCGCTCTTTATGGCGCGTGTGTCTCTATCTGGACGACATTCTCGGGCGGTGTCCCGCCCCTAAACACTTCTTATTTGGATTGATAAGTTACAGCGCTGCTTCCTGTTGAATGTGTTTACATCCCTCGATGATATTTGATTGTTTGGATTCTTAACCAATTAAATACTCACTCGCGACAAAATCGTCACGCTGCATATCAGGACACACCTCTCGCGCGAGTTTTTCGTCGCCGTTTCGCTCGCTCGCTGTAATGTCAGGACGACAGGCTGCCCTTTCAACTGCCAAGTGTAGTAGGCCTGCTGCTGGACATGATTAACCCACAGGTGCTCGCGCGGCGGCATCTGAATGAGAGATTACTGATGCAGTTCAGAATATCCCGCCCCCTCATTTGCTCCACTCACAGCCCGCTGTTGTGCATGCTGTGAGGATGTCTTCGTGCGCGCCTATCGCATGATCTAGACTCGACGATTTCGGTTGATATGTGTGTTTTTTTTTTTTTTTTTTTCGTCGCATTTTAAAGTGGTGGGTGGACAAAAATTCGATTTTAAATAGTGGGGGGACCATGTCGCCCCCGTCCTCCCCGTAAATCGACGCCTACTGGGTGTACCTATGTACATACAGGGGCAGGTTTAGTGTAGGGGCGCGTGTGGGGCCGTGGAGTGTCATGCTTGGTGTCATTGGACTCAGCTCAATGTGTAGATGCTAAAATAACATGTCATTTGTCACAAAACTTTATATCGGGAAGCAATATCAATAAGCTGGTCTATTATTGATTAAGGCCTCCAATTTCGAGCGCGCTAATCATTAAACCATGTTTGTGAAATGTGTTCATGATGTGGCACCATTGTGCAATCGCCTGGAAGCGTGATGTTGGAAGGACCATCTTGTTTTGCCCTCTTACGCAACCAGCTGCCCTACAAGAAAGCAATTACTCAGCAAGTGCCTCCATCTCTCGTTGCAGCCTCACCAGCGGCTCGCTTGCCAGATTTGTGTGTCCTGAAGTGCTACCCACCGACCTACGACCCTCTCCGTCCATCGCCAACTAATCAGCAATAGCGCATAGACCTGAGGAGATCAGGCTTCTCCTTTAGATAATGACAAAAAGTTATGAGAAGAAATGCGCACATTAACTTTTTGTGTTAATCTCATAAGCGGCGTGCTCGCACAGGTGTGCACCCGGTTCCTTTTGACCTCTTATTGACCCCAGACTTCAAAAACTTGGGCCACAGGCCAGCTGTGTCTACACACCTTAAGCCACAAATGTACACTTCCATCCCACACAAAAATGGGGACTAGAACTAACCTCTGTCTAATGTACATTTACTGTACTGTTGGATGGTCCACGCCCCTTTTTCCGGGGCGTGAGACCCGCGCCGCGAACACGGAGGCGATCGCGTTCAAATGACAAATGCCTTTGGCCCGGCGTCAAATGACATTTTGTCATTTGACGCGATCGCCCGCGTTTCGCAGCGGCAATTTCTTTCTGTAATTGTTTCGCGTAGATACACACATTAAACTACCTACAAATATAAAAGTAAAAACCAATTTCGTTTATCGCTATCTATGATAATACAGATAGGCGATCCGCTTATCCGTGATTAATGTCTATATTCGTCGTTTGGAAACATGTTTTCCTGCATCGCTGTCGTCTGTTGCCGGGCAGAGTTGTCAGGATGTAAAACAAACGATGACGTAGGCCGGTTACAATTTTCGCCTCCGGTACAATTTTAACGGGACACCTGCAAGACCTAATGGTTCAGAATGTGGTGACAAAAACAGTTTTTGAGATAAGAGAGGTCCTACCGCCCTGAAATTTGAATACCTTATTCTAGGGCGCTAACTGGGACCCCGTACCGAACTTGGCCCGGTTGGACCCGAGGGCAGGAAAGGGGGGGCCCTGCCTCGGGGGCCAAGTTTTGGGCAGGAAGGGCCCCCCCTTATCTCAAAAACTGTTTTGGGGGTCAAAAGGTCAAAAGGAACCGGCCCACGCCGCTTATGAGATAACAAAAGTTTAATGTGCATTTCTCTCATAACTTTTTGTCATTATTAAAGAGGGGCCTGATTCTCAGATATGCATGTTGGATGGCTAGGGTGTAGGTCTGGGTAGAACTTCAGGCCAAAATCTTAATCAATAATGACCAGCTATTGATTTGCTTCCCGATAAAAGTTTGTGACGAATGACATGTTATTTAGCATCTACACATTGAGCTGAGTCCAATGACACCAAGCATGACACTCCACGGCCCTACACGGCCCCCTACACTACACGGCCCCTGTATTTTTACATGGTACACCTATGATTGTCTAGGACAATGATCTCGGTGTTGGCACAAAGTCGAGCTTGATCTCATTGGACTCAGCTGCTAATGTAGATGCTAAATATACATGTCATTTGTCAGAAAACCTCAATCGGGAGAGCAAAATCTATAGCTGGTCATTATTGATAAAGGCCTCCAAAAATCGACAGCTTAATTACTACCCTGAAACATAGGCAATATGGTCATGTATGGCACACGTTGTCAATTCCTCGTCGAAACGTAGATATCAAAGGACACACCTTGTTTGCCCCTTACGAGCAGATATTTCTCATGGAAATATCTATATTTCCTAACAAGCTAGCGCGGTCTATGAAAGCTAACGTTTACGACGACAAAAACAACACAATTTTACGGCAGCTCCCATTGCCGCCTTTAACCAACGTGGTTTGCCAGAGAGTGACGTGACGTTGACGCAGGCCCATTGAAAAGAAAAGGCCAAAGGCATGTTACATGTTTAAAGCCGTTTTTTGTATTTAATTAATTCAATATTAAAAATATTATTATATATATTACATTATTTTCGTTGTTAATATTCTATCTATAAGTATGACCATAACTTTTAATTCAATTATCGTTTACAACAAGATCTGTATCTGACAATTGAAATCCATTCTGGCCCACAAACTAGATCGTGGCGCTGAATGCCCGATAGACGTCTCTATGTGCAAGCCATCGGGATCCCCCGTTAAGCCAATTGAGATGACATCTATAGTGTGTCTATGTGCAGCCATCGGTTCCCCGTTAGCCAATGATATGAATGCTTATAGGTGTCATATCATTGCCTTTGGAGGGATTTAATTGACACGAGTTGGTAACCCATGCGTCGAAAAAGAAGCGCGGGTACCCTTTCGCCGTCAGAAACGGAGAGCCGGCTCATAGCGTCGTCTATGCGCAGCCATCAGGTCCCCTGTTAGCCCAATGAAAATGAATGCTCATAGCGTCTCTATGTGCAGGAGATCGGGTCGCTTAGCCCAATACTGAGCATGAATGCTTTAGCGTCATATATTGTGCCGTGGAGGGATTACGTTTGGAAACGAGTTGGCAAAACCCGATGCGTCGAAAAACAGAAGCGAAAGGAAGGTACCGTTTTCGCGTCCAGAAATCGAAGCCGAAAATCACTGATCCGCGTTCGTCAAAAATCGACGCTCTCTCGGAGTGAGAATGTGGTTGCGGCAGATAAGTGCAAATAGATAAAATGAATAATAGATAAATAGGATTATACAACAGGTAAGTTCCGACCGGTCCCCGAACCGACAATTTGATTGGACAAGAGACGTTCCATGAGTGATTGAATATACAGTATTACAGCACACTGCCGAATTTTTTACAGACACATATCACTCCGCTGAATCGGGGTCGTTCTAATAACCGTTATTAGTTAACGTTATACATCAGCTGAAGCGGGGGACACAGAGCCAGCGTTCCTAATTACATTTATTAGCGTTCCTACACATTAAACACACAGTTTACTGGCTAAATTCGATTAAACAATGAAATGCAATATACAGAATATATAAGTAAAAACAAGTGTTATCTAGCGATTCCGTTATCTGTATTATTTATTTACGTCTTTTGGGCAACATAGACGCGAAACGTTTTTTTGAAACCTGCTTTAATACACTCAGTTTACTAGCTTAATTGCGATTTAAAACAATAAATCATCACTAGATAAAATATAAAGTTAGGAAAGCTAATAAATGTGATTTGTAGAATAAGTTTATCTGTCTTGTCGCGCTCCATGAACGATATGAGATATTGTTTGTGAACCTTCCTACGTCATCGACGCGATCGTCCGCCATCATCTGTTGCTGGCAGGTTGGAATGGAATTACGGTAACCCTGTAGCAAAATTTGGGTGTGATCACAGTGTAGTTCACTATTTTTCTTCATTCAGGAGTAAATCCTTGAATATAATTTTTGGGTAAAAAATAATATATACATCCTATATATATGAATATCTATACAGTAGCCTAGATTCTAGATAGAACTTCTGGCAAGAGAAACTGTTTCATAAATAACCTTGTTATTACCACCTCAAGGACTTAACCCCTATCCTATCTCCCGATCCCCATACGTGTGTGTTGTGGTGTGTTGTCGTTGTGTGTGTGTGCTGTTCCATCTCTCTGTGTGGTGTTGTGGGTGTGTCTGTCGTTGAAATGTGTGTTGTGTGTGTGTGGTGTGTGTGTGTGAGTGTGTGTGTGGTGTGGTGTGTGTGTAGTGCTTTGTTGTGGTCTGAAAGCTTTGGTCATTCACTTGTATTCATTTTTCTCTGAAATATACCTGAATGGAACTTTAGGTGTTTTGGTGATATAAGCAGCACAGCAGCCAGATAGATATTTAAAGCTATCATAAACTGCATACTTTCTTTATTTAGGTAAAGCATTATGAAGGCATTTGCATCTGCACAATAAAGGCATACCAAATGAATATTTGGCATTTTTCTTTTTCCCTCTGGGTCAAGCCCCGGATACTTTTATAAACACTACGAAATCCCCTCCAAATCTACCCTTTGAGTCGTAAGAGCGCTAATAAAAAACACAGAACGATATGTGAGGAAGAGAGACGGAGAAGGGAGGAAGGACAGAAAAGGACTAGAGGGGAGAAGGAGAAGAGAGGAGGAGGAGTAGTATTTAGAGACCACAACTGGATGGCGTGAGATCTGATGTGTTTGTGTGTGTGTTGTTATTTCTCAGTGCGGCCGGCCCTGGGCATAGCCAGTATAGGCGAATGCTAAGGGCGCATCCATCCGCAGGGGGCGTACTGTATGTCAATCTCACACGTTTAACTTCAATGTTATAATTACTTAAGTACCGTAGTTATGTCGATAATAAATACTAGAGACAACATAACATAACCTTCCCTCTGATCGGAGAGAGAGAGCGTATCTACTTTGCCACATCACAATGTCAAAGAAACCTCAACACTGTGGCGCCCAGGGGAGGAGAAGAAAGAAGAGGAGGAAAAACGGGAAAAGACAGAAATACACTAACTCTAATTAGTTTATCTTTAACGTAGGCCTGGCTGGCTATATATCCAACTGCTCACTTTGTCGGGCTCTTGTTCACCTTTCTATCTCTATTTCTCTGGAGCTAACTGTTCCCTATACATAACTCTGCTTAATACATGGCTATTGATTTAATTTATTCACTTATCGAAGCAATATGTGGTTTAAAATGTGGTTTTATTATTTAGTCAATACAAATAGTCCGCTGTTACGTGCCAGGCAGGACCCAAGTATGTGTGTGTTGTGTTTTTCCTCCTGTTTTCTTTCTCTCCCTCTCCCTTCCTTTGTTCTCAGGTGATCAACCTGAATTAGCTTCAGCTGCGAGCTCCTGGTCAGGCTGCTGATTGGCTCCCTCAGGGTGGAGTTGGCCAATAAAAGGAGCCAGCCGATGGAGTTCAGTGGTTCTAGCACATCGAGAGAACAAAAGATAAATGTAAAAATGTTAACAACCTCTTGAGATGCTTATCAGGTCGTGATTGGGGGGCAACCAGGAAATCTCTATTAAATATATATAAAGCCATAATGAGAGCTAGATTAGATTATGGAAGTGTTGCGTATATGTCAGCGGCAGAAAGTCACCTGAAGAAGCTGGTGTGGAGCAGGCTAAAGGACTCAGGATCTGTAGTGGGGCGTTTAAGACCTCTCCAGTTGCAGCTCTGCAAGTTGAGATGGGGGAAGAACCACTGAGGATAAGACGGATCAAGCTCATGTTGGCATACTGGGTGTATCTACAGGGCCATAAACAATCTCATCCTGCAAAGGCGATACTAGAGGAGTGTTCAGAGCATGATAAATCAAACTTCAGGAGTTTAGGCTGGGTTGGAAATGCAAAGGCTCAAAGTATTGGTTTAGGTGACGTGCAGTACACTTCAAGTGTCCATCTACCAGAGATACATCCCTGGGTTGTTCCAGATGCCATCAGTAGATTTTAATATCCAGCAGAAACTCCAAAAGAAGACAAGGCAGGGAGATATTGGAGTCATGGTGCAAGCATACATTGAACAGAATTATGTAAATAGAGTAGTAATTTATACAGATGGATCAAAAGAGCCAGAAAATGGGCGTGCTGGAGCTGCGGTGTACATTCCTGAATTTAAAGTTGCAATTAAGGAGAGAATAACGGATCATGCATCAGTATATACAGCTGAACTTATGGCTATCGTGCTAGCACTAAGATGGTTAGGGGATAATAAAATCAACAGGGATGATGTACTCATAGCATCAGATAGCTGGGCAGCACTCAGCAGTATTAAGACCCTGAAATCATGCAGGCAAGATTTAGTCATGGATATCCATCAAATGCTGTACGGACTTAGTGACGGGGGAGGACAGTTTGTTTTTTGTGGGTTCCTGCTCATGCAGGGGTGGAGGGCAATGAAGATGCAGACATACTCGCTAAACAAGCTCTTAGGTCACTAACAGTGAACAATATCCCACTAGGGAAAGCAGAAGGAAAAGCAATCATTAGAGTACAAATGCAAAAGGTGTGGCAGGAATTCTGGGATATGAATGAGACGGGAAGACACTTTTATAATATACAAAAACAGGTGGGGAAAGGAGGGGTGGTGGGCGGAAGCAGGAAGGAGGAGGTAGTCATTACCCGTCTTAGGCTAGGGCATACAGGGCTGAATAGCACACTGCACAGAATAAGTAAACATCCTACGGGTAAATGTAGGTGGTGTGATCAGAAAGAATCTGTGCAGCATGTACTGATGGAATGCAAGGAGTATGAGAGAGAGAGGAGAGAGCTCAAACAAGCTCTACAAAGGGAAAAAGTGAGCTTCACAGTAGGAAATATGGTGCAAGGATCGGGGAAAATTAGAAGGTGTGTGAGGAAGTACTTGAGGGAAACAGGGTTAATGGATAGGGTGTAATAGTGTATATATAATAAGTAAGGTACTTAGCTTTAGGTTCCGATCTTCTTATCTGTCATCAAATGTTCCACACTCCAGTACGGTAGGTGGCGGCAATGCACCAATAACCTGGATGCCAGCCGCCAATTCAAATCCAAAGAAGAAGAAGAAGAAGTTCAGTGGTTCTTTTCCTTTGCTGTGTTCCTTGTCTGGCAGATCTGTGTATGTGTAAGCAGAGCGAGTACAACTCTGGAAGGTATGTGGTGGGAGATTGTGGGCATTTAGGAGAGTGGGGCGCCCTGTACATTACATACACCGGTAGTTACCTCTTGTATAGAAACACTAGGTTTATCGGTTGGTGCAACCCGTGTATTTGTTTTAGAGAAGCCAGTTAGGCCTTTGTTTGCTTTTGTTTCTTTAAAGAGTCTAGTGAGGCCACGTTTTGTTATAATTCTTATTTGGCACAACCACCTTGCCCCATCTCCCCTACATTTTGTGTACCTTTTCTGCATTTTGTTACGTTACGAATAAAACAATTGTGTTACTATACTTTGACTCCTCAATATTCGGTTGTCCTTGTGTTTCCACCCAGTGGACGTAACAGTTGTCAGGGCGTAGCGCGTTGCCAAGCAACGTGTAAACAACTTAACCGGAGTTAACTAGTCATGCAGTGTTTGTTTTTAAAAAATAAAAGGAACGGCAGCCCTTAACCAGCTGGTCCGCTGCTCAATACAAACCCCCACGCTTCAATGAAAATCAAAACATGTCAGCTGTGTACATAGGTCCACAACAGTTTGTACCCCACAGTAAAATGGGGGTATTATCCTTCAATTATCCAATGCATTGTAACCATTGTTGTTGCTTATTTTGAAGCTGATTTTGATGATTGTTTGTGGTTTGCATATCTTACATTTCCCATATCTTTCATATAATAATGGGTTAGGGTATTCAGGGCTCCAGACTGCGACCAAATGGTTGCATTTTGCGACCAGAATTTGAGTGTGCAACCGAATTTTCCATCTGGTCGCGCATGTGCGACATTGTTTGACGTCACACTGTGCGACGGTAAACAGTATAAGTAGTATCCATGGAGACCAATGTATCACTTGACTATCATCAGATCATCAGATTATCACCTTGGACTGACACGACTCCCAATCCACATTTTCTTGAATTCTTATTTTAAATTCATGAGTAACAGTGAGAAGTAACTCAACTTCGCTGTCCGTCCACACGAAGGAATCTGCCCGGCCTCGGTTCGCCATTGTTGTTTTTCCGGTATGAATTTTTCCAGCCTTGTGATTGGCTAAATGGCCTTCCTGTTTGGAGTGCTATCGCCACCTACTGCTTTGGAATGCACGTTTGAGGCGGATTTGCGGTCTCGTGTGGACGGAGTTATTTTTTATCAAACCGGTGGTGTGGACGCAAATTATTTTTTTTAACCGGGGTCCATAAAAGTTTGGTTTCAAAAATACCCGGGTTCGTGTGGACGGGGCCTAAGAAGGATAGGGAATGGCCACCATAAGTGGCTAATGAGTCGAGGGGCAGGGTCCTAGAGATTATCGAGCGCGCATAATGTCTGTGCGAAGGAGAAAGATTTCACACAACCTGCATTGTAAACGCTACGTGCGATTACAATGAGCAAGCAAACTGTTGCTCTCGTTCTTCTGACCTTCGGCTAGTCTAGTCGAGGTTCTGCGTCAAATGAGCGTAATGTCCTTCTGGGTGTATCAGTCTTATGCGTTTTCTTAGTTATGTGTGTCAGGGCTGGCATGGAGGTTTCTCGAGAGCACCTGCCTGGCCTTGAGCACCCCGGGCTGTGGCCGAGTGTTATCAGTAGATAGATTTGAATGAGCGTGTGCATTGTGTGGGCATCGGACGGCCCCTAACGTTGGGACATGTGGTCTTCACCATGAGCCTTAACGTGTGCCTATATCTGTGCTGTATATGTGGTGTGTTTGTTAGGTTATTTAGGCCATCATATCCCCCTCAAGTCGTCGCCAGACGACTTCACTTACTAGGGATATGAGGGACCGGACCTCAGCGCGTACCAACAAAACAACGACAAACCACCACCATAGAAAACGTCAAAATGAGCACCATGAAAAATAACGAACAAAAAAAGATAAAAAAATCAACACCATAGAAAATAACAAACGACTCCACGTGCTCGAGATACAAGGGGTCAGTCGACCGCAGAAACTAAGCGATCAAACAGCATGGGGGTCAATACAGGGCTGGCTCGGGGCACGGGAATCTCTAAAGAACCACAGAATAGTCCTGAGCGTCATCACGGCCAGGTGGACGCAACGCGCCACCTGAGCATTAGACCCTTTTATTCAACTGCGATGACCGGGCAATCAAAGGCCCCTGGAACTATGCCCGCGTACCTCCCTGAGCCCCAGTGGGACAGCGATACAAAAGCAACATTCGAGTTCCCGTCGTAACCAACCGACGCTGGGAAAACCAGACTTGCTGGAAAAACCCGAGCCAGAGGTGCAGACACAGGTGTAGATATGGGAGTGGCTAGAAACAGTGAAGCGAATACAGCCAGGGGCGCCCTCAAGCCTTAAGGGAACGGGCCGCTCCCCTGGTGCCGGAACGTGGATCCATGTCACCAGTGGTGTGTGCCATGTCGGAGGGAAGGGGGGGTCACTTCACAGATAGGCTTCTTGGCCAGCAGGGGACTCGAGTGGGCAGGGGGAACCGTCCTCATAGTCAGGGGCTGTGGGCTCCAGCAGGCCCGGCGCCACGGGGGGCGTGAGGCTCACACGACAATCCCCGCCCCCTCGGTGGAAAGAATATGAAGTATGTTAAAAATAATTTATTTCACCTGCAAAACCGTATTTAATCTTATTTGACCCTACTCATTTCAATACAACTTCTTAGAAACAGTTTAGCCTACCGTATTTGCAAAATCAATTTCATTGGTTGTTGGGGTAGCTAGAATGAAGTTCCAAAATGGTTGCCTTTTGCGCGGCAAAGCGTGGGAAATTTGGGAATAGTCGTAGCTCTGCTACTGACACTACTGTACTAGCCTAAGCTATACTGTTAATTAAAAAATGGATATCCGAAATTGGATGAAGAAAGGTGTTTCGGCATCTGCATCAGCATCATCAAGATCTACAACATCAACTGACAGAGACACGCCACAATCTGTAGCAGAACCGAGTCAGCTGCCTACATCGTCGCTCACTTCTGGGATCCCTGCTAAAGTAAGAGCTGTTGACGGTAGTGCTAATGAGAGACTTCAACTTAGCGACCTTGGCCATCTGAGTCCCGCTCAGCCAGTACTTAAGCAGTTCCCAAAAAGGAAATTAACCCAAAGCGACTGCTTCCGATCTTTTGTAGGCTCTTGGTACAGGGGAAGGGAATGGCTGGAATATTCAGTCGAAGTCGATGCTGCATTTTGTTTTCCCTGTCGGAAATTTGGTGGCAGCGATTCAACTTTCACAACTGTGGGCTATACCAATTGGAAACATGCTACAGACAAAACGAAGGGTTTTGCCAGACATGCGAAGAGCAAAGAACATATATCAGGTGTGGCTGCGTGGAAAGAGAGAGAGTTGCGATGTTCAACAGGCAGCGAAATCTCGACCCTGATCAATTCTGATCAACTCTCACGAAACCGTGTGTATGTGGCTGGGATTGTGGACACAATTATATTCCTTGCATTGAATGAATTGCCACTAAGGGGTTCAATTGATGCCGTAGACAGCAGTAATGAAAAGGGATGTGGACTTTTCCTGTCGCTATTTGGCTACACGATGAGACAGAATGAGGAATTGCATCGGGCTTACAGTACCATCCCCAGAAATGCTACCTACAAGTCTCATGACATACAGAATGAAATAATTGAACTGATGGCTACGATGCTGACAGAGGAAATCGTCAGGGATGTCGGGGAGTCATGGTACACTATCAAGGTTGATGGAACCAAAGACCCCCACTGGCCACGAGAACGTCTCCGTCATTGTGCGTTATGTTGACACTAGTGCATTCGAAGTTGAGAAATGGCCTTGGTGGCAATGCTGAGTACAGACAGAGTGTGACGCTCTGGTCACTCTCGCTAGTTTAGTAACTCGGAGGGGCTCACAAATGCCGGCCTTGACACAGCCAAAATAATCAATCAGTGCTATGACGGGGCCAGTGTGATGTCGGGAAAGGATGGGGGCATGCAGAAGCTCATTCAGAATAAGTTACAGAGAGAGATCCCCTACATTCACTGTTTTAATCACCAGCTCCACTTAGTGATTGTGTGTGACGCACTTAGTGACGCACTCTCCTCGGAGGACGCATTCCGTGACTTCTTTGATGTATGCAATCTTATTGTTGTACAATTCCCTGGCGTAAGCCTACTGTAGCTGCACAGTATTAAAGGCCGGACACTGAAAGATTGCTAGAACAACGATGGACCGGGACCACTTGGACACAGTATCGGTCATACTGAAATCTCACACGACACTGGTTGAGTTTTTGGTTGATATCAGAAACCCCAGAATCACTGCGGAGGTGAAAATGGAAGCCTCAGGCCTCTATGAGTCGATAGCCAAACCAAGTTTTTTGTTCTTGGCCAATGTGACACACAAGGTGCTTGGACTGATGGAGCCGCCAAATAGAATGCTGCAGGCTGAGCGCACAGACCTGCTCACAACTGTTCAGCTCCTTAACAGTGCGTCGGATTGTCTGAGACTACTGCGATCTGAGGAAGAATTCACAAAGATATGGAATGAGACTGGAAGTGAGTGTGATGCCCCTCCACAAAGCGACAGCGACAGCCCCCCAAGCTCTCCAACCCTATGGTGGTCGAGGAGATGCTTGTCACCAAGAACAACGCGGCAAGGAGGAGTGCAAAAGACTGTTTTATGCCCTTTTAGACCTTGCATTAGCGGAGATGGCTGCACGTTTCAGCGAGCGCAATAACAAGTACTTGGGAAGCCCTAAGTGTGCTGGACCCTCCTAGTCAAGGAATTTTTCTGAACACCGAAAGGTGAAACCTCTTACTGGGATTTGACCCAGATTGAGATGGACGAGGTGCATTTCACCGTCAGCGTCCAGTTTGTTGAGAAGCCAGGATGGAAGAAACATTGACTTTGGGCAACTTGTCTCCAAGTACAAGGATGTCTATTCAGCTGCCATGCCTCTCGTTCTTACGGCTTTTCAACATGCGCTGACTTTTGGGCTTCAAACTGCTATTGTGCGAGAACTCTTTTCACGTTGAAAAAACGTATTTTCTGAGCACAGACGCAGCATGTTGCACAGACAAAAGGCGAATCTGATCAGGCTGGCCTTCGAGAACAACCTCAGCAAAAAATTTGAGGATGAGTGGAAGGATCGACTTCTTAGGCGATTCAACAACACACCACACAGAAGACTGCAACTATACTGATTCAAAGCCAAGTGAACCAAGGCTTACCAAGTTGGCCAGTTTTTTTCATAGGCCTATAACTTCTCCTTCTTCTCCCTTTGCTTCCAATCCCCAGCACATTTTTATATAAAGTTAAATAATGTCTCATCTCCGCAATCACACACACACACACACACACACACACACACACACACACACACACACACACACACACACACACACACGCACAGGCAACACACACACCACACACACACACACACCACCAACACACAGTGCTGTCTGTTTTTAAATTTAGTAATTGCATTGGGCAGTTTTGTGCGAGTTGGATTTTGCAAGCGTGTCTCTGCAATTGTGATGTTTGCTGTCAATAAAAACATTTTGAGATAAACTTTACAAATTAAAATAAATTTTCTTAACCATTGTATCAAAGTGGTGGCATAATTATATTTGTTTTGAAAATTATCGATCATTGA
>OLKM01004536.1:0-21727 GCA_900291075.1 Melanogrammus aeglefinus | reverse complement strand
GCTTTACAGCGCCCTTATAGTTGTCTGTTCCAATCTAAAAGAAATATGGTTAAAATCGTAATTCAGTTACATAGTCAAAGCCTGTGTCGCACTGTACAAAAATAAAACTTGTTCTGTCCTCGAGAAGGCCCCCCTCCCCCCCCCCCCTGGGAGTTGAGGTGGATGGCCCACGGAATACCATTTTCCCTCTATAGAATAAATGATCAAAAGATGAGTCAATGTGAACAGTTACAGCACTTGGCTCGTTGAGTTTCCCCATATGGGGATGGCTCTTTAGAAAGTTCAAGGTGGCCCACGTCAACGTACATTAACCAAGGCGTGTTGTCCATTATCCCCTACCCATAAACCGCTTGTCAGCTGATCAATTAGGCCTAGGATTTTTTATTCTCCGATTCATATTATAGCTGTGAGGAATTGTTAAAAATCACCTCCATAGTCGCCCTGGAGTCACAGGCCGACAGATTCTCCTGCAAGAATCAGGGAAACCTATTATATACATCATTTAAGAAAACATTAGAAGGAACCTGACACTGCTTGATAGTTATATGCCTCTGATTGGAGATTGATTGTGGGCGCTCCTCCAAAATAATCTTTCACTTTTAACTAAAAAATGGACCAACAATAATTACACTCAAGCATTTCACATTTGATTACAAGACTGTTATTTATGTCCATTCCAAACATGAATACATACCGTTACAAACGCCTTGGATGTCGAGCCATTGGGTCAGAGACATCCCCCTTCCACTCCCACCGTCATCGGCCGTCCGACCTTCGTTATTGGTGAGAGCCTGCTCCTCCGAAGTGGTGAAGGGCGGTGAGGCGCGTCCCCTAGTCGTATTCATTTTTGTTTTCTTTTATTTGCTACAGGTAATCAACATGAGATAATTGGAGCTAGCATTGCAAATCATAGCTAGATTCACTGAATATTAAATGGATGTAACTTACACATTGATAATGTTTTTACTTGGCCCCCATGTTCGTAGGTGCTGCTGGCACCACATCTATGTGGGTAAAAGGCATGATGATAGCCTACATGATATCTTTTAGACAAATATGCAGAATCTTTTCACTACGAATTAACACGTCGGCTATTGTTTGCCAGCACGCAACCCTAAGCCTTATTATGGGCAACCGTTTCCCCCTGGCTGTAATTTGTAGCTTGAATGCCTCATACGAATTCTTAATATGCACTGCGCTCGTCCTGAGTAAAAATACACCGCTTCGCGCTCGATCCATTTGCGTAAGGGTGGTCCAATATGACGCGATAAACACCCTTTAATGTGAACGCGCATTGAACCTAAAGGCGGAAACCTGTTCAACTAATTGAAATCTAAAGTGAGCGTCGTGGTACCATTTAACTCTAATTGCGAGTTGCGGCTCTGTCGAGCCAGGTTTTCCCAAGTAAGCCTGGGTATGTTGAGCGAGTTTCGTGGTATACCCCCCAGGTAAGACGTTACCTGGGTGAGTGTCGCCCGGCATATCAACACAGAAGTCACGTGATCTTAAAGAGGCAGTGTCCCTATAACACAGAACATGTCAACAACACAGTATGGTCAATTATGTCTATAGAGTCCATCACAAGACTACACTTTGTTGTGCTCAAATTACTCTCCTCCTTGAGCTCCCGAAATGTCTTTACACGTTGTTGCTCAGACTTAATATTACACTCCTGTGATGGAAAATCCACATGTTACGTTTTTCTTTATGAACTTAGGTTCTGTATGCTATTCTGTGTATGGTCTTGCCACCCTGTTCGGGAGAGTCGAGGCCGGGATATACAGCCGGCGACATATCCCGGTCTCCCGAGAGCCGCAATCGCGGAAACAAGGAACACCTGGGCGGGAGACACCCAGGTGTTAAAAGGAGGCCAACGACCAGCAGAAGGGAGGAAGTCCCTTCTGCTCACACCACTCCGTGGTGTGAGCCGCACGGCGGACACATAGGCCACGTTTCGAGCGAACCCCTCTTTTGCTAGCCTGATAGACTTTGCGTAACGTTGGATTTTGCCACGATTCTCGTAATAAAGCGACGTGTGAGGCTTTGACCCTTCAGTTGCTGGCCTGGTCCTATTTGAGTCCGCCTGCGCTGCCGAGTACCTCATATGGTGGAGAATGCAGGCAACTCGCGTCCACGCGGGCTCAGAGTAAGATCCACCCCGTTTTGGCAGTGTTTTTGCGTTTTTTCATTTTTTCTTTTTCCCGTGCGGTTCCTCCGTTCGCGAAGGGTATACCCGCGGGAACGTCGATGCAGAACCCCGGACAGCCGCAGACCAGCCGGTCGAGAGACTCGGACCAGACTGGCCCTACTACGAAGCGGTGCTCCGCCTGCCCAGCAGGCCACCGCGAACCGCCGACTACCGCCCACGAGCCGCTCACGAACTAGACCCATGACGACGTGGAGGCCTAACTAGAGACATTCGAGCAAGTGCAACCCGCGAAAGGTCCAGAGGCCCAGTGGCCAAACATAGTGCCCCGTTCCTAACCGTCCGCCCAGCAAGCGAGCCAGACCTCAACCCCCGGGACGGACGGTTACCCCGCCCTCAAGGCGCGCCATCTTGGCTATATGGACATGCCTTGCGGCCCGGGCCTCAACTTCCACGAGTGGACGTTCGGCGTCCGAGGCCCCTTCCGACCCAGGTGCCCACCAGTCTCGGTAGCCCGGAGTGGTGGCTGTAGACGGAGAAAGGACCCAGCCCCCGCGGATCGGTCGTGGTGACAACACCGTAAGACAGCTGCCGCCGACAGCCCGGAGGTGCTGGCCCACCACACACCCGAGACGTGTGACGACCTCGTATACGCCAGCTGATAACTGCAGGTGGCACAGCGTCTGGCGATGGTTCCGAGACCCACTACTGCGCCGCCGGAGGGAGACTCCGACCCCGCCAACGAGGACCAGCCGTCCACCCCGCCAGGGACCGAGGGGACCTGAGACCCGTCGCTGCTACCACTGCGGACACGGGGACACCTGCCCGGGACTGTCCCGACGCCAGGACTCCCCATGCCCTCGCGTGCACCGCCCCGAAGACCACCCCACCTGCATGGCTGGCCACCTTGCTGGGCCCAAGGGGACACGGACTCCCCCCACCGTCCCAATCAAGGTGATGCACCAGGACACCCACGCCCTGTTGGACACGGGAGTGCCGTTCCCTGGTGAGGGCCAACCTCACCGGGGGTAAACGGAAACCCCGATGCAGGTCTCATGCGTGCACGGCGACACCCGAAACCTATTGACACCCTGCCACGTGATGGTGCGCTCACCCCAGGCGGTCTTCGTCGCCCGGCCGGATATGTGCCGACCCTCCAGTACCGTTCCTGATTGGCCGGGACTGCCCCATCTTCGCCCGCTCTGGAGCCACAAGAGGGGGACCGAGAGCGGAGCTGCGCCGTCCGACGGCCGGAGCAGACGACCGCGTCCAGCGGGAGCTGGAGACCGACGACCCCGAGACCACGCAGTCCACGGACCAGCCCTGAAGCGAACGCGCCGGTCGACCGCTAGGCGAACCGAGGGGACGACGAGGCGACGCCGGAGGATAGAAGTCGTCTGCGCCGAAGCCCGTCCGATCCACCGGGGAGACGACCGATCGGGCCTGGAGCCGGAGCGGGCCCAGTTCGAACACCGTCACACCCTCCGAGAGGGGGAACACGCCCGCTGAGGCCCCCGAGAGTTCCCCCCTAACGGGGCTGTCGGACTTCGCCCAGGCTGGGGAGAACTCGGCCCGCCGGACAGTTCGCCACGGGCCCAGCTTCGGGACGATGCCCTGCCGCACCGTTGGAACATGTGGTCGCCCCGACGACGGTCAAGTGAGGACTCAGTGAGCCACCTTGACCCATTCCCACTTCTGTACGCAGCGAGGTTGTTAATATAGGGTCGATGACGCGAGGGAAGTGGTACATCAATAGTGTACCGGACCATACGTAAGTAAGTCTTGTTCATGCCCACACACACTTGCTCGGCGCACACCTAGGCATGGACAAAACGCGAGAGCGAGTGGTGGCGAGGTTCTATTGGCCCGGGGTACGGAGGGATGTAGCGCGTTATTGTCAAGAATGCCCCGGACTGCCAACGCGTAGCGCCCGGCGCGGTGGAGCGGAGCCCGCTCTCATTCCCGATGCCATCATCGGAGACCCCCTTCGAGAGAATAGCGTTGGACATTGTAGGCCCCCTCCCCAGGACGAGCCGGGGACATCGATACCTCCTCGTTATCTTAGACTACGCGACTCGATATCCCGAGGCCCTCCCACTGCGTGCGGCGACCAGCAAGGCAGTAGCCAGGGAGCTAATGCTCCTGTTCAGCCGCGTGGGACTCCCAAAGGAGATCCTAACCGATCAAGGATCTTGTTTTATGTCCCGCGTAGTCTCGGAATTACCCAAATTGTTGCAGGTCAACCAGCTCCGGACCTCGGTGTATCACCCGCAGACAGACGGGTTAGTGGAGCGGTTTAATCAGACATTTAAACAAATGCTAAAAAAGAGCATCGAGGCGGACGGGAAGAACTGGGATCAGCTACTCCCCCACGTCCTCTTCGCCATTCGCGAGGTGCCCCAAGCTTCCACGGGGTTCTCGCCGTTCAAACTCGTTTATGGGAGGAGGCCCCGTGGAATACTGGACCTGGCGAAGGAGGCGTGGGAGAGCCATCCCTCCCCCCACAGGACCACCATCGAACATGTGGAACTGGTCAGGGACCGAATGGCCAAAGTCTGGCCCATAGTCAGGGATCACCTCTCACGTGCTCAGCAGGCCCAAGCAAGCATTTACAATAAGGGGGCGCGTGCAGAGTCGGCGCCAGAGCACATCTACTGGAGGGGCACAGGTCACCAGTAGGGGGGGCACTTTCGCTTGAGAAATATTTTAACGCAGTGGAGTCACTCGAGTCAAACACAGCAGAGATGCACACGTTTTTCTTTACGAGTATTAGGCTAATTATTTATTATTATCATTATTACTATTACTATTATTATTATTAGTATTTTTATTATTATCTACAATATTGTGTTCTTGTTGTTGAGGCTATGGATGCAGCCATTCCACATTCACACTCACAAAGACGATAATACAAGGCGGAGGGCACTAAACGCGCTAATTAATGCAATAGTTACACAGGTATGATAAGTCAGATATAGTTTATTTATCTCTCAACAGTTTATTGCACCAAAAAAAAAATCGGATCAAAACATTAGACGATAGCCTCCACACTCATCAAAAACACCCCCTGGACAACGTCAGGGTTATGAACATTAGACAACAGCCTCCACACTAAACAGAAAAAAACCTGGACAACATCAGGGTTACATTAGAAAACAGCCTCCACACTCATCAAAAACACTCCTGGATAACATCAGGACCGCTGACAGAAGCACTGCGTTCGGGCAAAAAGTAACGCACCGGGCAGAACTCACCCAACGCCATACTGCAGTCACGTAGCCTACAAAACACAAATGCAAATAGACCCAGCAAACATCAATCAACAATCCACCTGCTTAGTAAGCCTTATAATGGAAGCCAGGGCTGGCAAGAAGTGAAATAAACCAAAGGCTTACCGTCAGAAGAGTTGCAGACGACGAGTAGGCATACTGCTGAAACGTCTCAGTATTCGGTCCTTCCATTCGTTTGCGCATTTGCGTGTCAAGTCTTTCTCGAATGCAAGTTGCACCAACCTCGCCTTTCTTTCGTGTAGCATTGTACGTCTGTGTTCCGAAAAAACATTTCTCAGAGTGGAGAATGAATTCTCACACATTGCTGTGGATGCACCAAACGTTAATGCATGTTTGAAAGCAGTCAGCACACTGGGCATGGCACTGAGTTGGATGCGGTACGTTGAGATGATGTGCTGTATGGTCCAGTCTCCCTCCATCGCTTGCTTTTTTGAGATTAAAAACTCTTTAGCAACTTCGAACTCAGCGTCAGTTACAATCGAATGTGACAGGTCGAGAATAGGTGTCACAGCTTTCACATCAAGGAAGTTATCGGCTTCTGGATTAAGTGCTGCAAGTGCACTTGCCAGTTGTGAGTTGCGCTCGCTGAATCTACGCTCCATTTCCCCGACCACCAAATCAATAATGTTGTAGTACAATCTCCTAAGTTCAGTTTTCAAGTCATCATCACTTGTGGCTTTATGTGCTCCTGTAGGCTCCGTAACAACGAAACCATCCATCCGTGTGCTCTCAATGCGTCTCCGTTTGGGCCTGGGTCTCTCGCTGCTGGTGGCCGGAACAGTATCCAGCACCTTCCTAAATTCTTCATCGCAACGGAGATTTTTAATGCATACTGTTGCACTCGCCACAACACTTAAACCCGTCAGCAGGTCAGTGTCCTCTCTCTGGAGAAGCTTGTTCGGTGGGTCCAATAGAGCAAGGACTCTGTGGGTTAAGTTGGCAAGGAACATGAAGCTTGGCTCAGATACTTCACGCAGCAGCCCTGTAGCTTCCATTCTTGTCTCTGCGCCATAGTCCAGCACAGTGTCAGCATCGGTCAGAATCGATTTGATGTCATCAAATGACTTAAGAATGACTGACACGGTGGCAAGATGCCCTGACCATCTCTGCTCCAAAAGACGTTTCAGGTGTCTCCCTGATAATGCATTGCAACTGTTGGCTTCCTAAAGAATTTGTAGAGGGAATTGCACACCTCAAAAAAATCCTTAACCGCGGCCTCTGAAGACATGACAAAAACAACAACTAAATGCAACTGATGGTTGAGGCAGTGCACATAGGGAATCTCACGTCCAAGCCTCTCTTGAAGAATTTGCTGAACACCACCTCGTCTCCCTGACATAACGGAGGCTCTGTCATATACCTGACTCTGAATTTTTGAGCAATCCAGACCAACCTTGTTAAGCTCAGAAAGAATGTTGTCAGTTAATGTCTGTGCGTCACCTTTCTGGGCCGTAGAGATACAGAGTAAACGCTCTGTAATTTCGCAAGACTCGTTCACAAATCGTAGCACAATTGATATGTTTTCACATCCAGTGGGGTCACGCGTTCCGTCAACTTTCAAAGTGTAGTAGGAGTCACCAACTTCCTCCACTATGGCCTCTGTCACCACATCACTCAGTGTTTTTATGAGTTCATTTTGCATGTCATGACAGGTGTAAGTGGCATTGCGAGGGATAGTCTTCACCACATTAGCCAGTTCAGGATCTTTATTGATGGTGAAATAAAGCATGGAAAGGAAAAGTCCAGACCCCCCCTCTGACATGTCATCAAAAGCGTCAAGCTTCCCCCGTAGTGGCAACAGATTTTCAACCAAGAACACAACCACATCTATTAGTGAGCCTACATAATAGCGGTTTCTTGTTAGTTGCTCTGCATTAACAAGGGTTGACACTTCATTCCCTGTATCGCGACACATCTCCCTCTCCTTCCACATTGCATAGCAAGCGATGTGGTCTTTTGAAGTTTCATGTTGATGAAATCCACGGTTTTTAGCCATAGCGTGTTTCCAGTTACTATAGCCCACACTCGCGAAGGCATCCAATGTTCCAGATTTTCTTACGTTCTTGAACATCCAACAGCAAAAACAAAATGCTGCGTCTTCCTTGACACTTGTTACTCCAACCACTCTTCTGTTGTGAAACCATTTATCAACAAAATGATCGCCCCTTACCACTGTAAAGAGTTACAGGGATTACTGTTTTTAACACAGTTTGGACAGGCCTTTCAGTCCCGAGATCATCGACCACCACTGTCCGCTGACTTGGGGGGGCTGTTGATCGTGATTGCTCTAGTGCTGCGCTGACGGGGTCCGTAGGCGGTCGTCCGGAGCAAGCATTAGCAGAAGGCCCGTCTCGGCTCTCTGATACCGTCGCAGTCGCTGTAGTGGTGGTGACCGCAGTGTCAGCGTCTGCTGTTTGACGACCAGGAGGAGGTCTAAGCCATTTTCGTAATTCCATTGTTTAACAGCGATGGGATAACATGCAGCAACACAATTTTCCATTCAAACTGCTAGCGGCTATTTGGATTTTGCGCGCAAATGTAACAAATTTACTCAGCAACCAATGAGCATTGACCGAACCTGGCATGCCGCATGTACAACCAAAATTATGCGATTTCCCATTGTATTTATTTTATTTCATTGAAGTTACAGTTTGCACTATTATTATAATAGTAATAATTATAACTAAAAGGGATTTTTTTTTTTTGTTCCTGACTGTGTTAGGGGGGGCACCAATGGCCGCTAGGGGGGGCACGGCCCACAAATGCCCCACCTTGCCCCCGGCACTGGCGTGTACGGACCTTCCGACCGGGGGACCAGGTATTAGTACTCGTACCCACGAGCGAGTGCAAATTCCTGGCAAAGTGGCAGGGGCCGTACGAGGTAGTAGAGGCCGTGGGACCTCTACTACCCGGGTTGCCTGACAAGGTCAGGCAACCCGGGAGACGCAAGCCCACCCAGATATACCACATAAACTTGCTAAAACAATGGCGGGGTGAGGGCGACCCTCCCCCACCGGCACCCATGGCCTTGCTGGTTCGACCCGCGATCCCCGACGTCCCGATGGGGAACGACCTTAGCCCCACCCAGAGGCAGGAACTAGGGGAGCTAGTTCTGCAGAACGGGGGTGTGTTCTCGGACATCCCGGGACGGACATCGGTGACCGCCCACGAGATACGGACCACTCCGGGGGTGACGGTCCGGATTCCGCCCTACCGGCTGCCCGAGTCTCGACGCAACGCCATCCGTACCGAGGTAGAGCGGATGCTGAAACTGGGGGTAATTGAGGAATCCCGTAGCTCTTGGGCTAGCCCCATTGTACTCGTGCCCAAGCCAGTCGGAACCCATAGGTTTGTAACGACTTCCGCCGTTTAAATGAAGTGTCTGACTTTGACTCTTACCCCATGCCTAGAGTGGATGAGCTTATCGAGCGGCTGGGCCCGGCCCGATACCTGTCCACGCTGGACCTAACCAAGGGGTACTGGCAGGTCCCCCTGACAACGTCATCACGGGAAAAGACGGCCTTTGCGACGCCGGGGGGCCTGTTCCAGTACACCGTCCTGCCCTTTGGTGTCCACGGGGCCCCCGCCACATTCCAGCGGATGATGGACCAGGTTTTGAGGCCGCACTGCAGCTACGCAGCGGCATATATTGACGATATAATTATTTACAGTGCTAGCTGGGACGACCACATCTGGCATGTGCGAGCCGTGCTGAACGGCCTACGAGCGGACGGCCTTACCGCGAACCCAGCGAAGTGCAGGTTGGGCCGGGAGGAGACGGCCTATTTGGGATACCGGGTGGGGAGGGGGAACGTGCGGCCCCAGGAGGACAAGGTGGCAGCTATCCGGGAGTGGCCCCAACCGCGGACCAAGAGGCAGGTGAGATCGTTCTTGGGGCTGGTGGGGTACTATCAACGTTTTATCCCGGGGTATGCCACCCTAGCCTGCCCCTTGAACGATCTCACCCGGAAGGCCCTCCCGGATAGGGTCCAGTGGACGGAGGCAGCGAGGAAGGCCTTCGAGGATCTACGGGGGGCCTTGTGTCACGAGCCCCTACTCGTGACCCCTGATTTTAACCTCCCTTTCACCCTGCACACAGACGCATCCGAGGTGGGACTAGGTGGGGTCCTGTCCCAGATCCGGAACGGGAAGGAGCATCCGGTGACCTACCTCAGCCGGAAACTCCTCCCTCACGAGAAAAACTACAGCACAGTAGAGAAGGAGGCGTTGGCCATCAAGTGGGCCGTTACTAAACTAACGTACTATCTCCTAGGGCACAAGTTCGTATTGGTGACGGACCACGCCCCTCTGAAGTGGATGGCCACCACCAAGGACACTAACGCCAGGATAACCAGGGGGATCCTGTCCCTGCAGCCGTTCTCCTTCACCGTGAAGCATCGGCCGGGGCGGGAACACGCCAACGCCGACGCCCTTTCCCGCCGACATGCGTGCGGGGGCTGGGCCCCGCGCACGGAGGGGCGTGAGCAAAGGGGGGGGGGGGGGTGTGGCATTCCTCCGGTGCCACGCCCCCTGTTCGGGAGAGTCGAGGCCGGGATATACCGCCGGTGGCCAACAGCCGGCGACATATCCCGGTCTCCCGAGAGCCGCAATCGCGGAAACAAGGAACACCTGGGTGGGAGACACCCAGGTGTTAAAAGGAGGCCAACGACCAGCAGAAGGGAGGAAGTCGAATGGAAGAAAGGACGACAACGACGACGACACCGAGAACCCAGACTCCTTGGTGTGAGCCGCACGGCGGACACATAGGCCACGTTTCGAGCGACCCCCTCCTTTTGCTGTACCTGATAGACTTTGGTGAACGTGTGGATTTTGCCACGATTCTCTGTAATAAAGCGCCGTGTGAGGCTTTGGACCCTCAGTTGCTGCCTGGTCCTTATTTTGAGTCCACCTGCCGTGCCGAGTTACCACACTTTGTTCATACTTTTATTACAGATATATATGACCAATAATTGCCAATGAGTTTTGTGTGCTTTTTGCATCTAGATATCTCATCTGTTTTAGACGCAAAATCTGATAGAGAAATTGCCACGACACTCCTCTTTGAGCCTCCCCAAATGTCTTGCGATATTGATATTCCCCCCCCCCCCCCTCCCCTATGGACTGTTTTAGTTGTTTAATTTTTCTTATTTTTTATGTGTATGCTATGTATAACTGTAGGCTACTGCTGCCTGCCTTGCCCAGGACACTGGAATAGATGTTTAATCGCAATGATGATTATTGTTAACAATTTTTTTTCACCCAACCTTTTCACCCCTGAATAACAGTAAAAGCTATATAGATATATACATAGATTAGCTATACATAGATTATTATTTTTAATCTAGATTAATTTTGGAATTAATCTAGATTAATCTAGATTAAAATAGCAAACGGCAAAAAATCCTTTTGTTTACCTTGACAGCAGTCAATTATGCTTGCCAACGGTGAATTATCAAATATAATTCACCGCCGGAAGTTGTGAAGTGCCCATGCAAGTGAACGGAGCATAAACAAAAAAAATTGACAGACAGCTGAACGTTGGGAAGGCCCAAGAGCCGTGTAATAATCCATAATAATGTAAGGTTAAGAAGTTAATTCATATTTGAAAGTTGTAGAATAAGTTAATATAATTTGTATTGTCGTTAATTTGCTAGAATTGTATTTACAATGTTTAGTCAGTTAATAATTTACACATTTATGTTACACAATTATTACTTACATATTTACATGGTTACATATTTATCACAGTCATGATATTCTGTTGAATCTGCCACTCTGATTCCCTCACGTTTACCTCAGTCTAAATTATAGCTTCTGATTGGTTAGTTCATTCACGTGATGGGTCCAAACAAGGAAGTGTTGTGGTTGTGAGTTGAAAAGTAAAGTAAAGTACCGCTTGAGAAAGTCATCTGACCGTCTCCCTGCTGTTTATTCTCATAAAGAGTGATCCACCACCACATATTGAACCCTCACGTTACATTAATTCAACTTGAGTTTTGTTTTTTTTACAAGTGGTGGGTACAAAATGATTCTTGACGAAAACTGGTGGGGACGCGTCCAGCGTAACCCAACTTTGAAAATAGATTAACGGCGATATTTTTTTTATCGCCCGATAAAAGTCTTGCGTTAACGCAGCCGTTAACGCCGATAATGGCCCACCACTAGTTATAATGTAATGAAATGATCACACACTAGCTGCTTTCAGACACACGTGTAAATTCTGATGTTCTCCTGATGGGCCGTATCTATGTGTGAACAACATATCCTGACATTTGTACCCTGAAAATCTCCTGAATAATTTTCTCTGTAGGAAATGTTTATTACCTTATATGTTAATGAGGAGTAGAAAGTAGGAATTTATAAAACCACTTCAGTGGGCATGTTGATGATGCTTCTGCATGTCGTTGAGAGGCCCCCTAAATGATGATCAGCCTGTTGCCTTTTGTTCGCTGAATGGTAAAAAAAAAAAGGTAAAAAAGCAAGGCTACGTTTACATGTTGCGCCTCCATTTTTTATTCCACTTTTAGACAAGTATTTTCGGAAGGAAATCTGCATGCATACGGTGACGCAAAAGTGTGTGAATTTCGACTGGGTATGCATGTCAGGTGGCTAGGTGGTGCTGTGATACATCATCACACAACACCCCAACACCATGTCTGAGCGCATCCTAGAATCTTCCTTCTTCGCTTATCTGCGCAGCGAAAACCAAAACATAACTACAGATCCTTCTCTGTTCAGTAATACTATCTGTCCATATCCTCTACATTTCTTGGAAAACTCCTGTAAGTTTATAAGAGCTGCCAGAGCAGCTTGACCGTGACGCATGGAAATAATCTAACATGTTTATTTCCCTGTACTGGCATTGTATGTGACGTAAACGCGTACGCAACGTGAGCAGATCTGATCAGAGTTTTGCGTCTTGGCAGTGAAGAAAGACTTGAATAGGCTACGGTGGAGCGTATTAAAGTTTTCCACTCTGGAGGGTGGTTTCAGATTTTTGCGTTTTCAAGCCCCAAAAACACTGTCACGTCTCTAAACGAAAGTCCCTTCCGATTAAAATATTTGCTCGTTTTTACCCCAAGCGCCCTCCTGTAAGCGGGGCCTAAGAGTCATTTGTAGTGAACGAATGTTATACGTTGTAAAAATTATAGGCAAATAGAACAGCTGGTGGGGTGGGGGGGGGGGATGACGTCATCGTTTGCGTTTCAGGCATCCACACGAGTCCTAACATGAAACCGCATAGGTCCGGATATTTTTGAAACCACCCTGGTGGGACATGGTTTCAGAAAAGTGCTGTTTCGGGCACCGGTTCCGCTGGATCCGTCTGGACAGTTGGCCAAAACGCACAAGACTTATATGGTTTCACCAGAAAATGGCTCCGCGTGGACGGGGCCTAAGTGCCAGGAGATATGACATAAAAAGGTGCGTACATTAAGTGCCAGAACACATGACATACAATGAGTGGCTCGAATAAGATGCTACGCAATGCTAAGTACTATTTCACCTTCTGATGAGCCTGCTGTCGAATCTCTTTCTTCATCTGCTGATCCGTCCTCCTCTTCATTTTCTATATGATTATTTTAATAACACACACAAAAAAAATGACAATAACACACCGTGGTGCCTTGAACTCTGCGCAACGCTCCTGATGAAATTGGATCGGAAGTTCTCCTGGAAATAAATCACACAGCCGTTACCGGGGGGCGACAGATGGCCATAAAGGAAGAAACAATCACTACCTCTTGTGCTGTTTGTTTATTCAACCACCAACACGGTATTTTTAGTAAGCCGAGATTTGTGGCATATTTTGACTAATAATCAGTGATGGGAATAACAGCGTTATAAATAACGCATTACTAACGGCGTTACTTTTTGCAGTGAAGAGTAATCTAATTAATTACTCTTCTAAATTAATTACTCTTCCCATCATTATATCGCCGTTAATATATGTTGGGATGTATGTGGCGTGTTGCTATAATTTAAGCAGTTTTTTTCATCAGACAGAAGTTCTCTCTCTCTCTATCTTTACTGTACTTCCTTGGTTAGTGGGCATGAGACAATTGCAAACCGATTGGCTGAGGTAGAGTAACATGTCACGTTAAGCCAATCAGAGGTAGACTTGGGTGGTTGTTGTTTACACAGATTTGAAAGCATGCAGAGTCGGACATACAACGACACAAGTAGGTCAACGTAAAACAGGAATGGCGAGCCCAAATAATCCCAAAACAGCTGTCTTTAAATGGAAGTATTGCTTTTACTTTTCCCTACAAGAAATTAAAGGAACCACTGTAAACGTGATGCACATTATGCCCTGGACAAAGTGCCTCTCCACGTTGGTGTCATGTAATTCAAACATCTTTCAACGTTGTATGCTTCCGTGCATGAACATGCACATGTATTTTGAGTTCCGTTAAAGAGGGGTGGAGGTGGGGTCCAAAAAATTTGACACATTGAATCATTTAAAACTGTACTTGAAAGTAACGCAATGGTCACTTTCCACTGTAATTAATTAGGGGTCCGAGCAGCAAAGCTGCTTGGCCCCTATGGTATCTGTAACATTTTTTTTTTTCAAATTCTGTAAAAGTCATACTGCAGCCTATACCATAAGTCGAAAGCTCTTGAAAATGTCAGGTATGGTTGCTAATAACCCCCTCTACCCAATTTGTGGTTCTACGCCCAAAGGTGGCGCATTTGTAAAAAAATAATGAATTAGGCTTATTTCTCCTCACCAGATTGATCTGGACTTCATATTAAAGATACACACAAAGATACACAGGCTACAAAAATAATAAAAAATTCACCAAAATCGCCACATAAAATCTTTAGACCAAGCCTCATAAAAATCATCGAACAGAATCTGTTTTTAGTTCCATTTGAGAAATATTGGCCAATAAAGTTGGAGCAGTTAGCCCATTTTTCTTATAGCCTATGACCATTTTGTCATTGTATAAAAAAACATACGACTATTATTAGGTGGATACCAATACCCCCCACTATTAATAAATCCAAATTTCAGTACTGCACCCAAAGGTGGCGCTATTTAAAATAAATATGAACTAGCCTTATTTCTTCTTACGAGATTGACCCGGACTTGGAGGCGGGGTGGCCGTCGGGACGACCGGGAGATGGTCGGCCAGCCGGCCAGCGAGGTCAGGTGGACGGGCCCACGATTGTTGTGAGCGGCCTGCGAGGTCAGTTGGACCAGCCCACAATTATTATGAGCGGCCGCGAGACGTCTACAAGCCGGCCCTGAGCATAATTTAATACCCTTGAAGACGCCGTGAAAATCCCTAAAATATACACAAATTGTCAATTAACATACAACCAGTATTTATACCACTTGCTTACTCTCTATGTCTCATTCATGGTTTTTTTTATTTCATTTATTTTACTTCATTTCATTCTTCATTATTCAGGCGTTACAGAACTTTCATGGTCATAAATAAAACTAAAGTTTACTTTAAATTCTTTGTTCTTGAATTGACGTAGAATGGAGCAAAGACTCCTGGGATTGGGAAATGCGTTTATCCAATAAACAGCTTGCAGGTCAAGTCCACTTTCGTAAATGGAGGGGGATAAATGAGCGGCCCCACGTTTAATGGCATGACCCTAAAGACACCTCAGGCAGAGAAAGCGAGCAAGTTCGTGGTTGCCTGCTTGTTGTGGCACTCATGGAAGGCAATAAGAGAAAGGAGAAAGGGAGGGGCTGAAATGGCCAGAATAAAGAAGCGGATACTGGAGGGGGATGCATCTAAGTGCTCAAAAATAACAGATTTATTCCGAAGTCAGGCATCAACGAGTCGTGCAGGTGAATTGACAGAAAAACAGTTAGCCAGAGCTCAATCATTGACTTTATTGCTCGGCGGGAGCTAGCACAAGCTGCTCGTCAAATGTGTATGTGCAGGCTGGTATATTTCAGACAAATTAATGACTCAACTTATCTTTCTCTTTTAATGGATGGAGAATGTTAACAGATTTGGAACATTTGGGCCTATCTGCCTAAGCCCACGTTGAAATAATTTTGATGTTGAATGTTGATGGCGCAGTGGTTGAAATAAACAGTATAAACCAGTATAAATTCGATTTTTCATTGTTAAAGTTTTTTTTTTTGTGTTTAAGATATAAGAAACAAAACATTGAACAGCACCTGAAATTCATTAGGCAATGAACATTCCAGCTCATTAGTTTCCAAGAATCTGACTGCCAAGACACAGTATGGCATTAAGGGGAACTTTGTCGTTAACCATTTATCCTTCATAATATCCATCATTAATGTTTCCTGCGTTAGTGTTCTTGACAACAAATGTTTCATTTCCCCAGAATTTCAAAGATTTCTCCAATATTTTCTTTTAAGAAAGCCCTTAATTAATTTGAGAAATGTTTGCTTGGAGTTTTCTGGATGGTGTGTGCTTATCAATAGACATTTTCAACATCTGAATGAAGCTACTTTTCAAGTTTGTCAGTGGCTCAATGGGATAATGCGTTGTACTGGTGATCCTTAATTTGAGAGTTTGAATCACAATTAGACAATTATGCTGAACATGACATTCGGCCATTGCTCTGCAGCCCAGTCATCTGAAAGCCGAGGTACAGTATTGCATTAAGGGGAACATCAACATCTTTTCATAAATATGTCATATTTATATATCTTCCATTAGTGTGTTCTTGAATTATCATTTTGCTTGGACCCCATTAATTACCGCTTGTGGTTATATTTACTTTTATAATTTGTAATAGACTAACTACTGAAGTAAAAAAGTTAGCTTGCTGCTTACTATTTCAATGAGTAAAACTCTTCTAAAACCTTTCTAGCTGCTATGCTAAATATTACAACTCTTACAACTTACTCTTGTTTACCTGAACATTAAAAAAACGTATTGGTCGCTCTGAATAAAAGCGTCAGCTAAACGCACTAAAATGTCAAACGTAAGTGGACGGCAGCCTTCAAAGTGCTGCCCAAGTATTTGGAGAAGGCTCTGATATCCAAATACAGGATCCCATTATTCCTGTTCCTTGAGATGATGGCTAGTGTTTTCTCAATTGGAGGGTTGACTGAGCATTCCTAGACTAAGGATTGGCTGGAGCTCTGACATAACGTTCTTTCATTTTTTTCCTGGAATATCATGTTTGGACCAAGTATGACCTTAGCTCGTACCTGCTGCAAAGAAGCTTAAAAATGTATACATTTTTTTTTGTATTTTGTATAATGTATTTTTATAACTTTTATAACTTTTATTTTTCCAGAAATGTATTTTTCATAACATTCTTCTGAAATGCAGTTTTTGTAACTTTTTTTGGAAATGTATTTTTTGTATCTTTTTTCAGAACAAAACCTTGAAGGATTTCGAATCCTAAATGGAGATCCGAAGCCAAAATAAAGAATGAATATCTTAAAATTCCTCCTCAGAGCATGCCATCTTTTGTTGTCCAGACTCAAATCCAAGAAGAACAGAAAACACATCCGATCCAAATTGATGAAACTGTTTAAATTACATTCTATCTAGCCAAACCACCTCTGAATGTGGAGAAGAGTGCCTTGTCTGCCACCTACTACCCAACCAGTGCAGCACAAAGGATCTCGTAGTGTTCAATGAAAACGGCAAGTGAAGAAAACTGTGTGAAGAAATGGGAAAATGTCACATAGCCTAATTACATTAGTTTTTCTCAGTCGCTTTGGTACATTCCTCAGATCAGAATTGAAATTCTCAAAACTACCTGTTCAATCTTCACATCATTGTGTCGTTTGTGCACATCAAAAAAGCAGTTTCTCATTTCTTTGAACAAGTTGCAAATGCTTTGGTACATTCATGCAAATGATTATACACAATTCTCTGCCCTTTCCTACATTATCAATTGCTTATGTCATGTTGATCAAAATATATTATTATGGGTCTCTATTGAATAGTCTCACCCCGACAACATTTAGGCATTAGTTCATTGAATAAGTCTTTACATGCAAAATGGTTAAACAAGTTGTCATAATATGTCAAGCATATTTCTATACATTTCCATCAGACTTTTTTTCTAAATCCATCCTGAATTGGTAAATTGCTACCAGGTGAATCTTGACTTTCTCTAAAGAAGGGAAATGTCAAATGTGTGAAGTGTTAGATCAACCAACGATCAACCAGTTTACTGGAATAGCTCAAAGGTGCATCTCCTGAACCATGAACTGGCAAGTATATATATAGCTGGAGCACAACACAATGTTACATTGTCTGAGAATTTGTGGCCCAACAGACAGGAACGTCAGGAGGTGTAGGATGACTGCACTGTAATTCCTACAGCAATGCATGTACAGTTTACCCTAAGGAGATTTTCCTACGTTCATATTTCTAGCAATGACACGGTCTGTCAACAAATTACAGTAAAAACAGTCAAAGCGTAAATGTGAATCTTGTCCAGTCTCTTGCAATCAATCTCCCACATTCACTAAGGTGTAATTTACAATTTACAATAATTGTCTTCAAAACGTTAGCCATAGTTTACATCAGAACATCCCTCCAGAGTACATTGTTAAATTGACAACATGACTAAGCAATTTGACTGTCGTATCTGTACACAATGACACAAGGACTTGTCATTTTGATGGCACTGACATGTTCATTGACACGGATATTTACTTTTGAGAAACTAACTATGGATTTTGAGCAAGAGACTTGCTTTTGCATGAAATCCATGGTGTTTTGCTATTTGTACGAAGTGTTTTGAGAAATGCATTTACTGTTTTGCAAATTTCAATTCTGACCTGAGAAATGTACCAAAGCGACTGAGAAAAACCAATGTTCATGTAATGTAACTAATATGTAAATAAAGTTGGTTTGTAAAATCTCTCTCTCTCTCTCTCTCTCTCTCTCTCTCTCTCTCTCTCTCTCTCACTCACATTATTTATGCATCCCTTAATCAGAGTTCCGGTGTCAAAGGGTTTAACAGGAATATTGCCATTGAGCACAGGCACCCATTGCCCCCCCACTCACCTTCTCTGCCCTCTCTTTCTCCCCCCTCCCCCTCCCTCTCTCTCCCAAACCATCCCTCCACCTTTCTCCCCCCTCCCTGTCCCTCTCTCCCCCTCTCTCCTTCTCCTCTCTCTCCCCCCATCGTTCACTCCATCTGTCCCCTCTCCCTCGCTTCTCTCCCCTCCTTTCTCTTTCCCTCCCTGACTCTGTCTCCACCCCTTTCTCTCGCTCTCTCACTCCCCCCCTCCCCCCCTCTCATTCATCTTTGTTATTCCTTCTGTACCCTCGCCAAATACGGTCCTAAGTTGCTGAGCTCCGACCGCGCTCCTGAGGAGAGGGGAGAGAGCATCTTCATCATCATCACCGAGAGGAGGAGGAGGAAGAAGTTTGAGGTTGAAAGAGAAAATTAAGTCGAGGAAGGAAAAATAAAAAACTGACAGAGAAGGCTGTGCATCATGGGTGGTGTGTATATGTGTGTGTGTGTGTGTGTGTGTGTGTGTGTGTGTGTGTGTGTGTGTGTGTGTGTGTGTGTGTGTGTGTGTGTGTGTGTGTGTGTGTGTGTGTGTGTGTGTGTGTGTGTGCGAGTCTGTGTGTGTGTATGTGTGCAATAGAGATGATGAACAGGGTGCGTGGTACTAGAAGAGAGAGAGAGAGAGAGAGAGAGGAGAGAGAAGAGAGAGAGAGGAGAGAGAGAGAGAGAGAGAGAGAGAGAGAGAGAGAGAGAAGAGAGGAGGAGAGAGAGAAGAGAGAGAGAGAGAGAGAGAGAGAGAGAGAGAGAGAGAGATGGAAGGTAGACGGAGAGATGAGCAGGTAAATGGGTTTTCTCACTGTGATTAATTATGCAGGTGGCAATTCTTCTGACACGCCGCCTTGAGTTCTCCTCGCAACAAATGGAGCGCCAACAACCACCCGACACCCCAACTGCTCTCTCCCTTCTCCCCCCCTCTCTCTCTCCCTCTCTCTCTCTCTCTCTCTCTCTCTCTCTCTCTCTCTCTCTCTCTCTCTCTCTCTCTCTCTCTCATCCAACTCCCTGCCTATCTCTACTCTACGCTTCACAAATCACCCATCTTTCCTCCCACCTCTCCCCTTCTGTTCCTGTCCCTCGCTCCTCTCCCCCCTCTCCCGCCTCTCTCTCTCTCTCTCTCTCCCACCTTCTCCCTGTCTCCCTCCCCCTCCTCCCTCCGCCTCTCCCCCCTCTCTCTCTCTCTTGCTGCTTCATTTACCCCCTGCCGTTCATCTGAGATTGATGCGCTCCGTCCCTGATTGTGGTAATTACCCTCCCCCGTCTCCCCCCTTCTTCCCCCTCCCTCTATCTATCTAGAGGGAGGATGTATTATGTATGAACAGAAGCCCCCCCCCCCCCAAAAAAAAACATCAGAAACAAGGCCAGCTCTGAGCCCGCCATTCATCACGGCCCCCCAGGTGCATGCTGGGACACCACGTCGGCGGCGCGAGCACCTAACAGAGGAGCCCTCTTTCCTGTTTGCTAACTTAGTGCTGGAACACTGACCCATCATCTAACTCCCTGCTAAATCAAGGCTAACTCCCTGCTAGCACACTAATAAATCAAAGCTAAACTTACAGCTGGTACAATGTTAACTCCCTGCTAAATCACAGCTAACTTATTGCTAGCACATTGCTAACTCCCTGCTAAATCAGAGCTAATTTACACCTAGTACAATGCTAACTCCCTGCTAAATCACAGCTAACTTACTGCTAGCACATTGCCTTCTCCCTGCTAAATCACAGCTAACTTACTGCTAGCACATTGCTAACTAACCCGGTATCACGAGATCTCGTGCTCATGCGCACGAAACGCGTTAATCTATTGAATCGTGTCCCAGAGTACGATTGTTAGACTTTTTTCGTGAAACGCATCACGAAATGTTAACCAATGCATTCTGAATGCACATCCTTCACACTATATTCTTCATCATAACTATCAAACCAAACATCCTTCACATTCGCCGAGCGACGATTATGAAAGTAAAATGCACATTTCTCGCTAAAAATGTTTAGGCCTACATGAACACTTTTAATGGCATAACCCGCCATTAAAAGCATTAAAAGCGTCTATCGGTGACTACGTCACCGATAGACGCTGTGAGCATCTTTCCTATTGGATAGTTTTTAGGATATTTTTCTGTGAAAATGGCGGACATACTTTTTATTCTGGGTGGAAAATATGATATTTTAGCATAGTTACGCCATTAAAAGTGTTTATGTAAACATTTTTAGCGAGAAATGTGCATTTTACTTTCATAATCGTCGCTCGGCGAATGTGAAGGATGTTTGGTTTGATAGTTATGACCAAGAATATAGTTGTGAAGGATGTGCATTCAGAATGCATTGGTTAACATTTCGTGATGCGTTTCACGAAAAAAGTCGAACAATCGTACTCTGGGACACGATTCAATAGATTAACGCGTTTCGTGCATATGAGCACGAGATCTCGTGATACCGGGTTGTGCTAACTCCCTGCTTAATTTAAGAGAAAGCTAAGAGAGAGAGAGAGAGAGAGAGAGAGAGAGAGAGAGAGAGAGAGAGAGAGAGAGAGAGAGAGAGAGAGAGAGAGAGAGAGAGAGAGAGAGAGTGAAAGAGAGAGCGAGAGCCAGATAAACAAACCCTCTGCTAATCTCCCCCATGTGACTGAGATCAAGCGCGCTAGCATCCGTAGCGCTAATGCCTGTGTTTGACCCTAAAAGGCACCCTTAGCCGCAACACAAAACCTCCCACCTTGATCGCACAATTACAACCTTGGTTCCTTTTTTAATTTTTTTTTTTGCCGCATTGCAGTTTACCAAAAATTGTTATCAGCACATTTAAAACAATTAATGTATGCGTTTCTTCTCCGGGGTGTAAGAGTGGAGGTTTCTGTGGCTAATTACCCTAGTGCATAGCTCTCTGTTCTTCTTCTTCTCCTTCTTCTGTTCTTTTTTTTTTTTTATTGCGGGAGGAAGTGAAAAAAAAGGATGGAAAATCGACGACTCATCGGGATTTTCAAACGAGGGTCGAGGGGGTCGGGTGAGGGGGGGTCGGTGGTTTAGAAACTTGAATCTTGTTAGCTAATGAGTTCTCCCCCGGGATGATCTTCACAGGGTTGCTGGTTTGTTTCTTGGGTCTCCTACTACCCCTTACCCCTCCCCCACCACCCCCCGGGCGATGGTAAACACTGAGGTCGTCTGAGCGAGACTCAACGCTCACTCAACACTTAGGCCTAACTTGACTGGTATTTTCAAAGCTATATGATTACTAGCACACTGCTAACTACCTTGCTAAATCACAAGATAACTCACTGCTAAATTCTGCTGATTCACAGCTGAAATCCATAACTG
>OLKM01004535.1:9726-21729 GCA_900291075.1 Melanogrammus aeglefinus | reverse complement strand
AATATGATTGCTATATGTGCATGAAGTGGTTTTTTTTTTTTCTTAATCCTATAAACACTGTGCCCCCTATTTGAGAGCCTAGTTGGGGAATTACTTTTTTCCCCTTTGTTCCTTTTCTTATCCAATGTATGAGGGGACACTCGACCCGACAGTTTCAATCCAATCCTGTCTCCCCAACACGTTTCTTGGACGGGATGTACTGGCTATTTCGATTGCTCTGTACTTCACAAAAATGTGTAATGAACATAAAAGTCTATGACCGCTGCAAAATTTTAGATGTTAAATCTACATTTATACCGCAAAAGACTCAACGTTGTCTTATTTGAAATCCAATATTTTTCTTCAAGGACAAAAAATACTCGAGAGGGAAAAAAACTGTTATGCTACAGTTACCTATTCCGTGAACGATGATCGGCCTTGAGGGTCGGGACAGATGCAATTTTTCGACATCCGGAGGTAAATACGAGACGATAATCTTAGAACAAGAAATTTTTTTATTGGTTTTTGAATGATTGCTATTACCCTTACCCCCCCGAAATACACATTATATATCTTTACCTGTACAATCAAAAATAACTGTTAATTAAAGCTTGTTTAGGACCTTTAAACAGTGCTTCATCAAAAGGCATTAATTCATTCAGTGTTGTACATTCAGGAATTTGGGACTCAAACGGCCGGTATGTTTTGGGTTCTGAAGAGACATTCAAGGTCATTTCTTAGTTAGTTACTGTTATGACTAACAACTATAGGCAGATGTAGATGAGGTTAGCTGGAATTATTATATATTATACACATGAGTGTACATTGGATACATGTGTGTATATATGAGAGAAGGGAGAATATGCCATCAATGTGAATAACCTAAAGACAAGAGTTTCAATCATATTATCCAGAGAAGTATCTAGCACCTCATCCTCGAAGAAAGGTCAAAAAGGTGTACTTGACTATTTTTAAAGATATACAACGTGTTCATTATATGCAATTTCTTGTCCGTACACGTTTTTTTTATATACTAAATCAATCATACAATTGATGTTATTAGCACTGACGGTAAAATGGAGCCGAGATGTTATAAACGCAGTGAAACGCAGTAGTGAAACCAAGTGGGGGTGGGAAATGTTGGGCAAGGGCTAAATCAGCTGAATGCAAAACAAAAGGCTGTCAGAAAAGGTTTTAAAAGAAGAAGTAAAGGCAGAAAGCAGTCAAAGACACGGAGGCATTTAAGTCACTGGCACATTTTGGGAACGGTAGGCTCTCTTTTATTCACATTTACAATCTTTCAACCAATAAAAAAGAACAAACCCTCAACAATAAGGTTAAATTTGTAAACACAAGTAAAATAATCTTTGAGGTGTGTAATTACAAATTGCCCTTTTAAGAATAGTTTGAACCATTCATGACTACATCTCAGAACAAAGCTCAGCCATTTTCTTGTTTTAATTCAAATTTATACAGATGATTCCATTTTATTTAAGTGGATTCTTAAATCAGTTCAGCTCTCTTGAATTACTACAATACAGTACCAAATGTGCAATTGAATAAAAACCAATGACAAAAGTTAGTTACTGTAATACATATGCTGGCCATGAAATGTAAAGGTTGGTCTTAACTAAAATACTGTGTTGTGTTTATGTTTCTTTCCTCAGGACTTTGTGCTGTCCTTTATTCCACCATTGCCATAATGGATTTAGGGGATTATGATTCCAGTGTGTTTGACAACTACACTTACACGGAAGACGATAACAAGACCACAATGAATGAGTCATTTTCCGTACCCGTCCCAGGGTGTTTTGATTCGATTATCTGCATTGCACTCATCATCACCAACATCATCATCTACATACTGGGCTTCTGCGGCAATGCTGTCGTGATTTGGATCGCCGGCTTCAAGATGAACAAGTCGGTGAACACCACCTGGTACCTGAGCCTGGCCATCTCTGACTTCATCTTCTGTGCCTGCTTGCCCTTTAGTATTGCATCCTTGGCGATGGGAGAGTGGATATTCGGCCTGGTCATGTGCAAGCTCACCTCCTTCGTCATGTTCCTCAACATGTTCAGCAGCATCTTCCTGCTGGTGGTCATCAGCGCAGACCGCTGTGTGTCTGTGGCGTTTCCCGTGTGGGCGCAGAACCAACGCACCATCAGGAAGGCCTCAGCCGTGGTGGTCCTGGCCTGGGTGATGTCCATCACGCTCAGCATGCCCAGTATGGTGTTCCGTGATGTGACCGACCACCGAGGGAAGGTAACATGCGTCAACAATTACACCACATATCGACACAGCCACAGGTACGTGGCATGGAGCCGCCTCCTTGGAGGGTTCGTGGTGCCCTTCTTGGTCATCATCTTCTGCTACTCCGTCATCATCCTCAAACTCACAAAGAATAAGATGACCAAATCGACCAAACCGTTCAAGGTCATGTCGGCCCTCATCGCCACTTTCTTCATCTGCTGGCTTCCATACCACACCTTCATTCTGCTGGAGCTGAACCCCCACCAGTTCGATGTGGAGATCCTCACCATTGGACTACAGATGGGCACGACTATTGCGACGGCCAACAGCTTCCTGAACCCGTTCCTCTATGTGTTCATGGGCAACGACTTCAAGCAGAAGTTCAAGAGTTCCCTGCTCAACAAAATGGAGAATGCTATGGGCGAAGACGGCCGCACTCTCAGCCGGTACCTGTCCAGGTCCAGCTCTTATGACGCAAGGGCCTCTACACACATCTAGAATGCTTCCGCTTATGAACATTACAAACATAACATCTGCTGTCTGTGTCCAGATGGCAATGTTTTCCTACCTATAGCTCCTATACATCAAATTCTATTGTTGATTTGTCATACAAAGAATGTAGATGGGGACGGATATAGCGCAGTGGCTTGCGTGTTTGACTTCAGCCTTAAGGGCCTGGGTTTGATCTCTAATGTACACAGCCTACCTGTTAGCATCTTTGACCAAGATGCCCAACCCCTTTCTCCTCCTTAATGACCTGAATCTGTATTCACTGTAAATCATGTTGGATTGATGTGTGGTAAATGTAAAATTGGATCTATAAATAATATATCAAATGTTTCTCAGGTAACCTAAGCTTAGTCCTGGTTTTAGCGGTTAGAGTTGTATAGAGTTGTGTAATTAATCTGATTGTTCATAGGGGTATGTGGAAATGTATACTTCAGTTAATAGTCATAATAAAAGGAACGTGGATGTAGGAATTTTGTGAAATCATTATTTATTTTTTCTATAAGTAAGGAAAACCACTTCAGTCTACAATTCTGTGCTGTGTTTTTTGCTGCTGAAAAACATATTTGACAAGGACAATAAAGTTCTACATGAACAGGAGATGTATAGAAATAGATAAAGACAGTCATCATCGTAGTTTAATTATCGTTTTTAATTAATCATATTATAAGTAAATATATGACAAGCCAAACATCTAGGCATATTGTATAATGTTCTTTCCTGTAATATGCGTTTCAAATGAACTATTAGGTTAAAATAGGCATGCTTTATTACTTATTCCACTTTGGCTTTAACACCAGTCAATTACACAATAGAATTATTTTTTTAGCCTATTAAGCAATTATATTCAAATATTCCATAAAATGTTCTTTTAATCCTAGAATTAAAAGGTCATGAATTTATGATTTCATTATCAATGAAAAAAACAACTCTCTGATTTAAAATGAACCAGAACCAAACTGAGAACTTGGCTGGTGTCTGTATTATTATGAGTAATAAAATAATGAGAATAGATAATCTCTATTAAGGAAAAAAAAAATAGGAAATATGTGGCACATATTTACTATTCCTTCAACGATCTAAACTGTCCATGAATGCAATGAAGGTTTTTTTACATTGATTTTTTTGTAGATGCTACAGTTGGCTTTTTTTTTGTCCTTCAAATAATTTCAGATACTTGAAGCTGAGCATGCTAGCCTGTGACCCATAGCTATACTTTCTATGACACTTGGGGTAGAGCTAGATCATTTTTTTGAGAAAGGAGAAATGTCTAAGTGAGCAACAGGGTATATATGATTATGCGAGTAACCATGAACCTTTTCTTTCTGACCTTATAAGTACATAAGGGTTTTCAGACAAGGTTGAGTTGATCAGAATAACCTACTTAAATCAAGCAAGGAATTTCATTTCCTCTTTTTATTGAAAGTTTTGTTTGTGTTATATGCTGTGTGAATGCATGCTTGTGTGTCAAAAAATGTAAATGCAATTTGAAATCTTGACCCCAGGAAGAACAGCACTCGTCTGTGTACAAGGGAGCTGATTGTTGATCAATAAACATTTCAATTTCAATTTCAACCATGACCAGTAAATATCACTCGGAAAATGCTGGGACGCTTGAAACATAAACCAGCTGGCACAGAGGAGGGGAAACACGCTGACTCAATACACTGGTAGTTACGACAGCGTCTTAGGGACACGCATGATATTTTTTTTGGAATAAAGTTGAAATTCCATGAAATATCATACGAGATAAAGTCAACATGAGAATAGGAATCCTATTTTCCGGCAGGCCGAACCGGACCCCGATGCGAGGCGGAGGGGTCTTGCTTTGCCCTAAAGGGGCTTATTTTCGACAATGACCAGTGTTCTATACATTATCCCGCTTACTACAGGGCTATTTGCCAACGAAAACAATACATCACAAGGTGTGTCTTTTTACAATTTATTTGTTACCATCCGTAGTGTTTATCAGTGCAGAGAAATGGTTCGCCAAAGATGTTGACGTCTCTTAGCAACCGAATATGCTGGGGTTGATAAGTTACCAAACTGCTTGCAGAGTGATACGAAAGATGTGAATCAGAGGCAAAGAATCCACTTTCCTTGACAGAGACCATTAAAAGTACAATTCCCCAGATCATCAACACAAGGCATTTTGATGAGACGTCGGCCAAGTGATTCTAAATTAAGGTCTTGCTCTCTCCATTTGATTTAGTGGAGATGCCGACATTAATCATAATAATAATATCCAGAATAAGGTCGACATGATGTTTCAACTTTATTCTCGAAATGTCGAGATTAATGTTGACGTTTCGCCATCAATCTCGTCACGGAAAAAAGAATAATTAAATCATGCGTGTTCCTAATACACCGTCATAGAAACATAAGGACAGGGAATGAAATAATCGATGAAGGGGGGCGAGATATGACATAAGACCTTAAATACATTGAATTACTGTCAATATACTGTATATGTATATGTATCACTTTATATATAGTTTTCTCCTTTGACAACAAACTAACAAACAATGTAATGTTCCTTTTTCTAATAAACGGTAGGCCTATTATTAAAATATATTAATTAATTAATTGTACTTATTGATCGTCTTTCCAACACGTTATATGATTGAATCACCTCACATGACAAAACACTGATGAATTGACCTAATTAGGTATGTATTGGCCCTTAACAAATTGCTTTCATCCCATATAGAAGTTGTAAAAATATTTGTAAAAATAGAAAATGATATCTCGCCATATTAAGGTTCTGCTGTTAACTTTTTTTGAAAGGTTTAAAAATGTATACATGTATACAGTATATGGAAGTCCTTTAGAAGCTTGTGTTTTATTGGAGAATACCTAGTAGCAGGTTACAGTTTAATGCTATCTTGACTTCATCTTGAGAAAGTCCAAATGTAATACTCTGTTACATTAATGGAAAGTCGTTGCTCAAATTTTATTTTTTTGCAAATTTTGGATCTATTAGGCACTTATAGTTTCCAAAAACAATCATCTTTATAATAAGCGTAATTATCTTCTTCAATTATGACAGAAGTTCTGACTGTGTTGAGTGTGAAGTATTGATGAGGCAGACACACTTTTTCAAAATTTTTAAGTTGAATAACAAGTCCAATTTTTTGAGGTGCATTAAATGATGAGGCTGCTAGGAACAGTGACATTTCATAAGGAACATATTGTGAAAATGGCAAAGAATAACAATAGCACATGGAAAAGAGCAATGTTGAAAATGCAGTAGTGAAAGCAAGTGGGGGGCAAAAGTTAGGCAAGGGCTCAATCAGCTGACTACTAAAAAAAAAAAAGGCTGTCTGAAAAGGTTTTAAAAGAAGAATTAGAGGAAGAAAGCAGTAAAATAAACAAAGGCATTTAAGTCATCATTAAGGCATCATCGTGGCAACGGTAGGCTCCCTTTTATTCACATTTAAAATCATTTTGAGCTGATATAAAAGAACAAACTCATAATAAGTTAACATTTGTAAACATGAGTTGAAAAACCAGTTTCGTCTTTTTAACCCTTAATCACGGTGTGTAATTTGACAAATAGCAACTTTAAATAGAGTTTCATCCATTCATGAGTACATATCTGAACAGAGCATGCTCAGCTATTTGCTTGTTTTAATCCAAAAACGTAGCATTTATATTATATATTTTATTTCAGTTCAGCTCTCTTGAATTACTAGAATACAGTACACCATTTACAATTGTGTCAGTTGATGTTTTTTTCACAACAATAAAAAGCCAATGACTTAATTTCATGTATGAGCCAATATATTCCCAAATGTAATTTACTCTAAAATGTTACCATTTGTTGACCATGAATTGTAAAGGGTGGTCTTGACTAAAATAGTTTGCTATGTTTACATTTTTCTCTTCAGGACTTTGTGCTGTCCTTTATTCCACTATTGCCATAATGGATTTAGGGGATTATGATTCCAGTCTGTATGACAACTACACTTACACGGAAGACAATAACGAGACCACAATGCAGGAGTCATTTTCCGTATCCGTCCCAGGTTGTTTTGATTCGATTATCTGCATTGCACTCATCATCACCAACGTCGTCATCTTCATACTGGGCTTCTGCGGCAATGCTGTCGTGATTTGGATCGCCGGCTTCAAGATGAACAAGTCGGTGAACACCACCTGGTACCTGAGCCTGGCCATCTCTGACTTCATCTTCTGTGCCTGCTTGCCCTTTAGCATTGCATACATGGTGATGGGAGAGTGGATATTCGGCCTGGTCATGTGCAAGCTCACCTCCTTCGTCATGTTCCTCAACATGTTCAGCAGCATCTTCCTGCTGGTGGTCATCAGCGCAGACCGCTGCGTGTCTGTGGCGTTTCCCGTGTGGGCGCAGAACCAACGCACCGTCAGGAAGGGCTTCAGCCGTGGTGGTCTGGCCTGGGTGATGTCCATCACGCTCAGCATGCCCAGTATGGTGTTCCGTGATGTGACCAACCACCGAGGGAAGGTAACATGTGTCAACAATTACACCACATATCGACACAGCCACAAGTACGTGGCGTGGAGCCGCTTCCTTGGAGGGTTCGTGGTGCCCTTCTTGGTCATCATCTTCTGCTACTCCGTCATCATCCTCAAACTCACAAAGAATAAGATGACCAAATCGACCAAACCCTTCAAGGTCATGTCGGCCCTCATCGCCACTTTCTTCATCTGCTGGCTTCCATACCACACCTTCATTCTGCTGGAGCTGAACCCCCACCAGTTCGATGTGGAGATCCTCACCCATTGGACTAACAGATGGGCACGACTATTGCGACGGCAACAGCTTTCCTGAACCCGTTCCTCTATGTGTTCATGGGCAACGACTTCAAGCAGAAGTTCAAGAGTTCCCTGCTCAACAAAATGGAGAATGCTATGGGCGAAGACGGCCGCACTCTCAGCCGGTACCTGTCCAGGTCCAGCTCTTATGACGCAAGGGCCTCTACACACATCTAGAATGTTTCAGCATATGAACATTACAAACATTACATCTGCTGTCTGTGTTCAGATGGCAATGTTTTCCTGCCTATAGCTACTCTACGTCAAATACAATTATTGATTTGTCATACAAAGAAAGTAGATGGGGACGGATATAGCGCAGTGGCTTGCGTGTTTGACTTCAGCCTTAAGAGCCTGGGTTTGATCTCTAATGTACGCAGCCTACCTGTTAGCATCTTTGACCAAGATGCCCAACCCCTTTCTCCTCTTAATGACCTGATCTGTATTCACTGTAAATCATGTTGGATTGAAGTGTGGTAAATGTAAAATTGATCTATAAATAATATATCAAATGTTTCTCAAGGTAATCTAAGCTTAGTCCTGGTCCTAGCGGTTAGAGTTTGTATAGACTTGTTGACTTAATATGATTGTTCACAGAGGTATATGGAAATGTATACTTTGAATTTGAATGTCTTGTCATTTATAACCATATTAAAAGGAATGTGTATGTACGAATTTTGTGAAATCATTATTTATATTTTCTATAAGTAAGTAAATAACTTTGTAATAAACTAATTTGATTAGATTATTTGTAGGGTAGCAAAGAAACATGTGGCACATTTACTATTCCATCAACGATTTGTAATGTCATCCATGAATACACATTTTCTTTTTACATAGATGTGTTTAGATGGTAGAGTTCCATAGCCCATAGCTTCACTTTTACGACCCTTAGTGTAGGCGACATCCTTTTTTGGGAAAGGCCTTAAACATGAATTAACGTGATACATTAGGACATGTATTTGTATCACTTCATATACAGTCTTCTCCTATGACAACAAACAAACAAGGTAAAGTTCCTCCTTAAGGCCTATTATTAACACAAGTAGGCCTATTATTATTATCAATTGATTTTTTATGAATAATTGCTCGGACAAAATGGAGCAATTATTGTGAATAATTGTAGTTATTGATCGTCTTTCCTACACGTAATGATGAATGACCTCACATCACAGAACACTGGAGAATTCACCTAATAGAGTATTTATTGGGCCTTTAAAACATTACATTCATCCCATATAGAAAAATACATTCTCATTGTGACACCCTTATACAGACTGCCAGTCCTTCCATGAAAGCAAGTTTGACTAAAGCTTAATGCAGGTGTAAAAAATAGAAAACAATATCTTGCCTTACAAAGGTTTCTGCTGTTATCCTTATTTTTTTTTAATGTTTAAAAAATATATACATGTATAGTATACAGTATATGGAAGTCCTTTTAGAAGCTTTGTTTTTTATTGAGCATACATAGTAGCAGGTTACAGGTTAGTGTTAAAGTGGCATTTTAAAACCTTTACAGAATGCATATGCTTTTGGAGTAGATTGGATTTGCCTTAAGCTACCATAGCAGGGAGAAGAAAAAATACCATGAATCCTTTAATAAAAATACAATTGTATATCAACAATATTGATGTTTTCATTTTTTTTCATCTATATTTTTTAACCTTATGTGCTTACGATTAACAGTGGGGTACTACAAGAGTCTTCCTTGAGTCTAAAGGGGATCTGAGTTATACATTAAATCATCAAATAATAATAAATAATAATAATAATATAAATAAGCGTATCGTAAAACATATGCCAAATTCCTCAGTGGTTCGGGGACGTGGTCATGCCAGTTAATGCTATTTTGGGATAGTCCAGTGATAGAAAATAACTAGAGCAGATCTACATCTAGCAAATCAGAAAAACAAATGCCGTATTCTCATCAGTTATTAAGTTCCGCTGATTAACTGCTTCGGGATCTTTATCCTTGGGATAAGAGTTATGGAGAGGCAAGAGTCTCGGAGAGAAAGTACAATCAACCATCATCACGGGTAAGATGCCAAGTGTTTTTCAAACGAGTTGGGCTCTTAAATACAGATCCATAATGCGATGTTAATAAATCAGCATATACTCATAGCTGTGGTAGCAGCAGAACATCTTTTCAATTCTCTTGTTCACAAAATAAGTCCTACTATATCCATAGTGTGTCAACAAACTTTTGTATGGGATTTTTTTCCCTAGATTATGATCTGTGGTGAAACCGCGATTGCCTCGGTACTATGAGGCAAATCTCTAAGGCATCGTTGCAACAAATACTCTTTTGACGGATCTCATTCAACAAGTAACGTATTTCTATAACCCAAATAATAAATAAACATGAACACGCTGCTATTATATTACAACAGCAAACATCACAAAAAAAAGTTATCGTGGGGATTTCAGAACAGAAAAAAATCATTTATAATTAAATGTTAAACAACAGAAGGGGAAAAACAAATCAGTCCACGACGAAGTGAAAGGGAGCCATCTTGTGGTGTAATCATCTCGGCATGTAACTCCATGCACGCCGACAGTTCTTCGCTCTCGTCGCGACGTTCACGCGTCGACAGTTTTGTTGATGTCCGCGCGCACATCTCCGGCGTGTAGGGATCATACTCGGCTTGCGCACGGCCGAGCGCTTGAGTTTTCGTCCTCTGTGCCTCCACGCAGAGCAGGCGTCCTCAGGACACCACAGGACCCAGGAACAGCACCATGGCCTTTGAGCTGAGAGAGAGTTCCGCTTTCAGGTCTCGAAGTGAACCAGTGGACGTGCTCCGTTTAGCGCAGCCAGTCCAGGGTGTGGACGCCCACCCATGGAGCGTAGTTCTTCACAAACTCCGGGCCACCTTGGAGGATAACGAGAGACGAGGGATTAACATGGCTAGGTTACAGGTACACACGGTGACTGAGGATCATTCTGATGTTCTAATTCTGGTGCTTTGTTTGTTTATTGTATGTTTTATTACTGATCTATATGATGTATATGTGACTTTGAGTGGCGTGAAGTGTCCCTTTCACAATACTATAATATAATAATATTTCATTTTACTATTATTATTCCATTCAGTAATTACTTCAAGATGTAATATGCCAAAATACAGGATAAAAGGGTGGTGCAAACTTCTCAAATCTTTTATGTCACCAGAATGCTAACATGTATCACAATCACGAGAGACAGATGACAAAGACTACAGATGGCTCGAGAGTGTGAACAAACCTCAAAGCCAAAGTCAACACAATGCTACATTTCGAAAGTTCAACTTTTTTTGAGAGTTAACTTCGGCTCCCTTTACAGCCGAGGGAGCACAACTGTTGGAGAGTGACGAAATTGTACAGCTAGTTCTGTCCTGTCATGAAGTACAATGTACCTGACACCCAAAGCCAGCTTCATGAACTATTTCTAATGTCTAGAGTTATACCGCTAGGCAGACTAACTCTAGTAGTCAAGTGCATAACCATTCGGCGAGTGGTATTTATTCATTATTAATCAGGGTCTGCTGATGCGCATTTCAGAAACTAGCAAGTGAAACCTTGTGCCAAAGGGAGCAGAACCACCGGACTGATGGAAAAAGCTGCTGCCAGACTTCCGCCGCAAATATTCGTCCATGTCAGTATCGCCAAAGACATTGTGCTGTGCTTACTATCTGGGTTGACCAACCGGCGCTGAGGGGTGCTGGTGTCCATGCTCTATCAGACCATGATCTTCTTCCGACATCCTCTTTCATCTCACAAGGTATACCAGCCAACAAGAAACCACGCAACTGGTTTCCTCTGACGTACTCCTTGGCAAGCGTGACAGCCGCAATCCTAGGTGATTCTCTCCTCAGGGATGTGGTGAGGGATTAGTATTTTCATTCCGCCAGAACACATCTGACTTCACTTGAACTGAGGAAAGTGCTTTTAATGTTCATATATGACTCTGAGAGGGTAGTTGCATCTAGATGCATCTTAAGTCTGATCTACCCTGACAACAACAATCTCAGTTGCACAATTCCCAATGTGTCTTGTCCTCAAATTTCACGAAGCCCTGGATCAAGTCTCATGCCCTCCTCCGTCAGCTGATTCCCGCTTTACTCCCTATCACTGCTCCTGGACCTGAACCGCAGCCTTTGCCACTGTATCCCGTCGTCCTATATGATCGGGATTGTCTTGCCTAGTTGGATTATGTACAGTGTTTGACTCCTATGCAATCAAGTGCGGCTTAATGGAAGCACATTTTCATTTTCTCCAAGCTATCTAACATGTTCCCAGCTTTCTTTTCACTAGCTTCTCCGAACTTCTTGTATAGCGATTGTTGTTTTTTGCATTCAATTCTAATTTTCGTACCCTTCAACATTCTTCTCCTTTTTATTTTACTTTTGTGTGTGCATGAAATTAGTGATACAATGGTCCTATTTATTGGTTTTAGTGAACTAAATGTTATACTGTCAAATGTATCACATTCT